>PVJD01006176.1:0-20075 GCA_004026545.1 Mormoops blainvillei | reverse complement strand
TACTTAATGTTTTAATATTTTCCATTTCAAAAATTCCATACTTACCCCTATGAACAATATCATTCTTATGGCACCAGTGAATAGCTTTGATTAGCTGATATATATAACTTTTTACTTTTTCAGGTGGAACTCCATTTGGCATTTCTTCTAGCAATTCAAGCATATTCTAAAAATTAAATGGGGAGTCATTAATCTCCAAAATTAGGTAGGCCCATAAATCATGTATTAACAATTTAAAAATGCATCTTAGGTGATAATTCATCTAATACTCAGCCTGCATTTAAAAAAACTGTTTGCTTTTCGTCTATAACCTTTTTCATGTTGAAGCAGGATATTGTATTAAATCAAGGTGATTTTTTAAAGAGAATTTCCATTTTTACTATTCCCCAGTGCTGTCCCAAATTATAACCCTGTGCACTTTTCACTCTCCCTGCAACCTTTTAGGCATCATTTTAGAAGTTTTCAAAGGAAAAGCAACACAAAGAAGAGATAAGACACTGTAATATATAAAGGAGGAGGGAAAACAGTCATTTTAACACAATGCATTATACATCTGTAATATAACTTTGCAATAAAACCAAACCTTGAAAATATTCCTGGGAGACCTGGAAAATATTCTTAAAAGAAATAATCCCTAAGATTAGCAGTGATCAATACAATCAGTACAAAAATTAAAACAGGCTGGAAAATGCTGCTGAAATAAAAATTCACAGACTCTAAACATCAATATTAAAAGATTTCAGTCTGGAGTGACCATTCTAAAATTCATAAAGTACAAGTTCCACCTAACCAGCCTCACTAAATTTCCAGGTTAACCAAACATTCTCCATTCCCGCTATAAAGGACAAGACCAAGGCCCATAGCACCATTCGAGTTTACTGTTTATAGACGACCATCTAGGACAGCAGTTCTCAAAGTGTGATCTGTGGATCTCTGGAGGGGGTTCTCAGACCATGTAGTGGGCCCAAGAAGTCAAGATTATAGCCATAATAACACTCGGCCTTTTTCATTGTGCTGGCTTTTACACTCTATGATCCAAAGCAACGATGGATAAATTGGTGGCACTTTAGCATGAATCAAGGCTTTGGATGCTTCGATGTCATATCCTTGCCATTAAAATAAGAACGAACCAGTTTAATAAGTTAAGGATATCTTTAATGAAGCAGTAAAAATTATTACTTTTATTAAATTTCAATTCTCAAGTACATATCTTTTTAGGAATCTACATGATAAAATGAGGAATATACACAAAGCACTTCTTGCTGCTGCACATCAAAGTATGACAGTCGTAGTGAGGAAAAGCACTTGGGCAATTGAGTTGCAAACTGAATAAGCCACTTCTCTTGTGGAACACCATTTTATAGTTGAAAGAGTGACTGACACACAAATGTATTTGTTAACATGTAATGGGCTTGTTATTGTTATTTAAATGAATTAATAAATATTTTTATATTGTTCAGTTTTTACTTTTAAGATGAGAAACAGCAACAGATAAAGCCCACATAAATGAAAAGCTCGTAGGGTTCCCAATACTGTTTAGACGTGGAAAGGAGTCCTAAGACCAAAAAGTTAGGGAATCACTGCTCCATACAACAGGACAACTTCATTCTCACCAGTCAAGCTATATGCATATAAACAGTCAGATTTTGTTTACAGCACAACCCTACCTATTTATAACAGATGCACTTGTTATTTTAATATAACTAAATATCATATAAACCAAAGAAATAATGTTTTTAAAGAGAGTTGCTGTTTATAAGAAAATTAAGTTTAATGCTTTGGAAAGCCACCAAACCTATTGCCCTCTAATCAAACGCTAATGCAACAATCATAAAACACCAGCAAGGATGGGTAGTGGCGGTGATCAGGATTCTGCACTGAGATTGCTTTGCAATGTTTTTAAGCTTTTGCTTCACTTTAAAGAAGCTAGCATAGGACATCATAGCTGATGCATTATAGGTCCGATGTATGCAAGAAAGACCCATCAGAACATCAATCAGAAGGTCAGTACTCAAGAGGCCTTGACCCTACCTCTGAAGAATGGTAAATCTATATTTATATGTTTTAAGTTAAAATAAAATGTTTAAAGTACGTATATACCATTTAAAAATGATTCTGTACTTGAACTGGCTTTTTCAATTAACAAATGCATAGGAGGTTCAAAATGCACAGGAGGAATAAGAGGGCTTTATAATAGAGAAAATAAATGGTCTCATTTCATATTCAATTCTAAATATTTCAGTGGCAGAGAGGAAACCATTCTTCTCTCATTCCACAGTAATATAATTTGTAAGTGGATAAATAGGTGGCCAGAATGAAGAGTACATTTCCCCTCTGCCTTACGGCTAGTGTGGCCATGCAGCTAATTCCTGGCCAATGGGACGTTATAGCTGGAGCTCTACCTTGACCTTGAAGACAACGGCCACATCTCAGGGGTGGTGAGCAGAAAGGCAGAAGCAACCTGGGACTCCTACAGATGTGCAGCTGCCATACCACCCAGGATTGCCCACCTTTGCATTTGTATGTGAGAAAGAAACTTCTTTGTTTCAGCTCCTGTGATCCTGCATCTTTGTTACAACCCCCTACCCTTAGAGAATTTTTCTCCTTGTCCTCTCGAGACTCATCCACCTTTAGGCACTGCCACTGACGGAACGGTGTGATGGTCACCCTCCACTGAAAAACACAGGGCCAGAACAAGAATCTCAGACCCAGAGGTCAGAAGACTGGAATTCTGGTAGCAGTTCTGCCACTTACCAGCAGATAGATCTCAGATATCACAGACTGTCTGAAACAAAGAGGTGATTTCTCCATTTGCTCCTACTAAATGTTATGAATTGTGAACAATTACAAGTAGAACAGAAATAAAAAGGATAGCCCTGGCTGGCATGGCTCGGTGGATTGAGCGCCAGCCTTGCAAACCAAAGGGTCACCAGTTCAATTCCCAGTTGGGGAACAAGCCTGGGTTGCTGGCCAGGTCCCCAGTGTCTGGGGCGCATGAGAGGCAACTACACAATGATATTTCTCTCCCTCTCTCTCTCCCTTCCCCTCTCTCAAAAAACAAATATTTAAAAAAAATAAAAAGGATAAATGAAATAGATGTCAAAATTTTATTATTTGGCAGTGAAAACTGCCAATGGCATAATTATTTTTGATACCTGAAAACTAATATAAAGAACATCTGATTTTATAGCAATCTTTTAAAATAACTTTTAAAAAATATCAAATTTCATTTTATGTTGGTGTGTAAGGTCCCTTCCTTAGGGAAATGTCTAAATTGATACAGAAGAAGAAACCTTAAAGCAGATTTTAGGAAAAAAACCCCATAAAACAGTGTTTAAAATAACAGAGAGCCTTGTAATATTTTTCTCCTTCTGCTTGTATTGAAGTTACTCTATGTCTTTTTTAATTAGAAAAAGAATTTGTAAAGGCTGAATCAATTCAAAAGCCACATTGCTGGTCAGTCATCTCAGCGGCACTGTTTTCCAGTTCAGGATGATGGTGGTGGTGGTGATACTCTGTCATTTATGCCACAGAAAGCACCTGGGCATTGACTTAAAGCAAACATAATCTTAATCTTCTTTAGATAATAACATAGGAAATCAGCAGAGCCACCTAGTTAATGATCAAGAAAACCTTTAAAAAGGGCATCTGGCTCCACTTTATTTTACTCTTGTTAAGGCACTGGTTTAAGCTCTTGACAATAACCACCTGCTATAAGTCAGCTGCTGTCCAAGAAAATCACAGGCACATAAAATTGATTACTGTAGCATACATTTGCCCTTAGGTCATATCATGAACAGTTCACAACTTTTTTCAAGTATACTAAAGCACACAGACAACTCGAACAATGTGTGATTTTCTTCGTTTCTTCAGTGCTTCCAATGCCTTCCCTGTGGTCTCGCCTACCTTCTCAAGCCTCGCCTTATGCCTCCTGGTACATCTTCCCTCAAACATAGCCAAAGCACTGGTAATTCACAAAAAGCTACTTCATGAGCCCACCCATTCACCACAATAGGTCTGATTCAGACACCCATCCTATGCTTGTAGTACCTTATAAGGACCTCTGCCATCCTGTACCATCACTTCCGACTTATTTGTCTCGCCCTCAGAGGCCTTGCTCAGGTTTAATTAAAATAAACCAAGTCTAAAAATCACTCGTTGAACACAGATTCTCAGGCTTCAGAAGTTAAATTGTCTAAAATCTGTCAATATATTTCAGGGCTTCTCTAGTGATTATGGGTAATACTTTCCATCTTTAAAGTCCTTAGATTATGAGAACATTGACAAGTCATACTAGATAATAATACTTCCTTGGATAGTGTCAGAAACAGCCCTAAAAAAAAGAATCAGGCAAATCTCCACAGTACCAATCAGTGACTTACTTTTTCAACATACTCAAATACCAAGTACAATTTCCCCCTCCGACGAAAAGCTTCTTTCAGCTCCACAATGTTTTCCTGTTTGAGAGTACGAAGCATTTTAAGCTCTCGTAAAGTCGTTTCCTTGACCTCTTCATTTTCTAGAATGTAAACAATGGTGAACAGAGTAAAATTAAAGCTTTCAAACTACTGTTCGAAAAAATTCTAAGAACACTGAACACATACTAATTTCACTTTCCACTTTGAGTACTTCTGCATAAGAAGTCTAAGGATGACATGTTAAATTCCCCCTTTTCTTGTTCAAAGGATCAAGAATAAGAAACTTCGAGAAAAGGCTTATTTGACCAGCATGAACCTAATTTTCTGCTTGAATTTTCTTAACCTCCTTATTGTAAAGTGTATGTGTAAAACACAGAGTTCCAGGTACAACATATGATTCCACTGTCAGTTTAACAATGCATTCTGCGGAAGGAGTTTAAAAGCATAAAAAGGAAGTAACCATATCAGTGTGCAGAGGAGGCTCTATGCAGCATCTGTAGCAGCTGATGTTTTTAAGTTTGGCCTGAAGCTTTGGCTTAAAAGAGCATTTTATTCCTCAGGCTGCATGGGAGTCACCTCGGTGAGCAGCGGCCTTGTGCCAGGCATCCACAATGCAGCACAGAGTCAAGTTGCAGGGAATTCTAAGCGTGTCTGATCTTCTCTTGGAACAGCAGCTGCTGTGCGTTCCTGCCATCCTCCTGTGGCATGTCCATCTGTCTATCCCAGATGGTGTAGCTGTACTGGGGTGGAGAACTTATGCTGAACCAACATCTCCTTCTATATCATCGACGTTACTCATGATAACCCCCACAGACATGGAGGAAGGATAGAAGTCACATTAACTCTAATGGATTTATCAACAGGGGGAGCGGGGAAGATAATATTTCATTTCAAATGAGTTTTTATGATTTAGCCAGGAAATTCTAACTACCACATTTACAAGTGTATACACAAGGATACAGGTTCATAATTCCTTATCTGCAATTCCAAGAACCCAAAAATCAGTCTAAAAACCGAACATTTTTTCTAAGTTTATGGCACACCTCTTTAAAGGTAAAACCTGAACTGACATGAGGCCACTTACAGCCTTTGTGTAAGCATCCCACTTCGTGTGAATATTCATTTGTCGTACTTTAGAAACAGTACCTGATTACAAGGTGCTAAAGTAACAACTCAAATTTTCATTCTAAAATCCAAAAGTTATAAATTCTGAAAGATATCTGGCTCCCATGGTTTTGGGTTAAGGGTCAGAATTCTAGCTTCAGAATCTAAGTTGTGTAACCCTCAGATTCTGGAATTTCTGGGGCAGGGGAAGGGGGAAAATGGAGTCTGAGGATAAGAGAGAAAAATTAAGGTGCCTTCTAGGAAGAAGTACTTCCTAAGCAAGATACACAGGAGGAAAAAGCCTGAATGGGGCCAAAGGAGATGGGGATATTCTAAATATAGTGCCTGGAGTACTGCTCAGATCATTTTCTGTCTCAACCCCCAGTCAAACTGAGTTTAAAGAAAGAACTGGTTACACCAATGAAAAGATTCTCCCACTTCAGTAAGAAAACTGTTGGTGAAGGATGGAACTCAGCTTAGGAAAGGGTAGAGAGAGACACTGCCTATCAGGAGGGAGTCAAGAACTAGCTGTAGCTAAGGCCAACACTGGCTTAGGCAGTTAACCAGCCCAGCCCATATCAGGGGGACTCACAGCACCCACATCAGCAGAAAAGTACATGACACAGTGCGGGCCACCTGGCAGTAGGAGGGAAATGTGTGTGATGTGATGGGGGACTTCCCAAAGCGGCTTAGAGGATGGGGGCAGAGGCGGAGGAGGGTGGCGGAGAGGGACACAGAGGTCCAGCTGTTCTGCTATTTGAGGCTAAGCCAGAGAAGTGGTATTTTGTGATTGTTAGAACTGGTAAAGCCTAGAGAACACTAAAAGCCCTTAGTCTTATAAAGAAGGCTAACCTGCCTCTCTGCTATCCCATCTGAGTTATTCTCAAGGTTGGGATACTCAAACTAAAATTCACCTATCTCTTGGACATAGAAATACACAGATCTCAGTAAGAAGCAAGTGATCTTCTAACAAGGAAGTGATAATATGTTGATTACTCATGACCTGGTTCCTGTCTACTTTTCTATCCTCATCTCATGCCCCTCCTCCCCCCACCCCTCTCCATTAGCTTTTCAGTTTCCAAACAGTTCGAACTTTATTTTGCAATGTTAGGGCCTTTGGACTTGTTCCCTCTGCCTAACTCTCATTCTACTACAGGGCTGGCTCCTTCAGGTTTTACTTTAAGTGTCACTCCTTTAGTTTTACCTTGTCTGGGAAGCTTCCAGGACAAGGTAAAACTAAAGGAGTTTTTCATCACCAAGTCATTATTACATGAAATGCTAAAGGGAATTATATAAGAAAAAGAAGAAGATCAAAACAATGAATATTAAGATGGCCATAAATTCACAACTATCAATAATTGAAACCAAATAACAAACTAAGCAAACAAGCAGAACAGAACAGAATCACAGAAATGGAGATCATTTCGAGGGTCATCACCTGGGAGGGGGAGGGTGGAGAAAGGGGGAAAAGGTACAGGGAATAAGAAGCATAAATGGTAGGTACAAAATAAACAGGGGGATGTCAAGAATAGTATAGGAAATGGAGTAGCCAAAGAACTTATATGCACGACCCAAGGATATGAACTAAGGGAGGGGAATTCTGGAGAGAATGGGGGTATTGACTGAAGGGAGGCAAAGGGGAAAAATTCAGACAACTGCAATAGTATAATTAATAAAATATATTAAAAAAATTAATAAATGCTACTCCTCATGAGCCTTGCCCAGAGCACTAAACCAAAGCAGACCTCCATCCCCATTATTGCTTATCACAATACTCTGAAAGTTTCCTGCAGATCTTCACATCTTTCATTATGTCTTTGTTTGTTTACTGGTTTACCATCTGTGTGGCCACCCATGCAAACTGAGAGCTCTAGGAGGACAGGCCTTAGTTCTTCTGTTCAACCACATACACCCAACGACCTAGGATTGTACCTATAACAAAGAGGGGATCAATAAATACTTCCTACGGGAATACTTCCACTGGTGCCAGGAAGATATCTTTGCTCATATGTGGTCTGCTCTTATTCCCTTAAGACATGGGCAGCCTATATGCTTCTAACCAACTAACACTGTGAAATGTGACTTGGAGCAAGCCACCGAACCTGTCATTCATAAAATAAATAAATGGGCACCTCCTACACATACACATGCCCTAAAAAAATCACATGACCTTTTAAAATATAATAATCTATTACTTCTTTTCATTAAAATCTCATTGATTACGAGCCTAAACCTCACTGAATTTTGGATCTTTGTTATGTATACCTCATTCAAACCTACACTGACTCTACTTAAGAATGGTTATAGAGAGAAAGGAATCTTCCAAAAGCAGTTCACAAAATCACTTAGTATGTAGTGCCCAAACCACCTCATTTGAGAGGCTTACCTTTTTTAGGAAATGAAGACTTCTCTAATTTATGCCAGTCAGAGGTATTAAAAGTTGAGACTGTAGTAAGTGGGTAGGGGCAGGAAGTGGAATTATTAATTTCCTAAGTGCAAGCAAAATGCACACTTTTCATTACTGGATATATTCTATCACTTTTGTTTCTCCGAGTACTTTTAAGGTTCCTGGCCTACCCTGGACTTTATGATGAAAATTAGGGCACTAAACAATCAGATGATGGGGAAAAGGAAAACACATTCCACTTACACTTGCTTCTCTCCTCAGAGGTTCAGAAAGTAGCCATGCTCTTCAGTGAGGCAGTTTTTTAAAGGTGGTAGCAGAGCCCACTGAAGTGAGCACAAAAATCCCTGCCTTCTGCCTGATAGAATACCATGAATTCTTTATTTAGGCCAGCCTCCTCTAGCTTACAAATGAAGAAACCAACTCAAGAAAGAATAACTTTCTCAGGGTGAGTGAAGAGAATGTCACAGTGAGTAGAACACAGGGACATAGGGAACATGGTGGAAGGCAGTGAGGGAGCTTTGGAGAGTGAGTTAGAACAGCCAGTTTCAGGCCTAGACTGTTAGTGCTCAGCTGAATGACAAAGAAACATGCTATGGGTGGAAGGAAAACTCATCACATAGTAGCTGTGTAGCTTTGGGCCTTTGGTTCCTTGGCTGTGCACTGGGGTTTGGGATTCTTCTAGATGATTATAAGGTCCTCCTAGGTCTAAGAGCTGGTACTTCCATGTCATTCCTACTGATATGCATGCTAATGGACTTGGTCATCAGTTATCACTGAGGGTGTTGAGCTTAGCACAGATAGCAACTCTGACAAAATTATATAAATTCTACTGAGTGGTGACTAAATGGCAGGGTAGGAAAAGGACATTCAGTAAAACAAAACAAAACAAAACAAAAAAAGCCAAAAAACAAAACTACTTTGAAGCTTGCTAGGAAGGTAAGTTAACACACCTAAAAATCAAGGAGAGACATTGACTAAAGTAAAAGAAAATGATTTTTAAGAAGATCACAGGAGCAAGAGAAATGCAAAGATAAGTGATGAAAAGAGAAAAATCTAAAGATGAGCTGAATCTCTATTGTAACTATTTTTAAAGAACTGTGGGCTTGTAAAAGAAATCCAGAAATAGCTGTAACCTACTTTTTGAAATCAGAACCCTGACATTCTTGTATAGCCAAAGAGGCCCCCCAAAATGGAACTTGAAACAGGTACACTGGTGATGGGGGGGTCAACCCATCCTTGTATAAAACCAAAATGATACCATGTTTGAGTCTGGTTGCTCTGACTGAAGAAGGAACATCAACAGGAGGGTGACTCGCATGGCCAGGAAGGTTTGAATAATGGTGCTGTCATATATACCAAAAAAGATGAGAATGCTTAAATCTTCAGAGATGAAGGCTGGGCAAAGCACAATGGAAATGTATTAAATCATGAAAGGTGCAAAATGTTCACCAAATCCTAGAAGAGTCCTTTAGATTTGAGAGAGATCTATTTTGGACATTAAAAGCAAGTGTGGTGAAATCATGACTAGCAGAATGCTCAAGCTTAGTTAACTGAATTCTCTGTTTAACCAGGGGTTGGAACGTTAGTTTCAAGGCTTCTCTTAGGGAGAAATCTAGTTCTTGAATTTAAGGACCAAAGATTATGAACTCTTGTTTTGTACCATTATACAAAATAAGAGTCTAGAGTTCCCTGATCCAGAGATAAAGAGAGCTTTTTAGTGTCTGGGTAAGAATAAGAATAAAATAAATTGGAAGGAAAAAAATGATCGATTAAACATTTTCTCATGATTAAGAAGAATAAATAGGTCCATTCCATGAGAAAAATATTTATCTACAGAAAACAAATGCAGCAGCAGGATATGAATGCGACCAATTTTATTTTACATAAAAGTAGAGAGACAACCTAAATTCCATCTTAACTGAAGACTGCAACACAGCTCCTTGAGAGTCGGTCTCCTTGCTGTGTGAAAAGCAGGGAGAATCCCTCCTCATTCCATCACATGTACATTCAGAGGAAGACTGAAAAGTCCAATGAAGTAAAAGGTGTTGTCGCATCAGAAGATCCAAATGTGTATGTTGAAAATAAATTCTAGACCACAGGATCTTCTCAATTAAAGGCTGAACAGACAATGATTTTAATTCTTGGTGGTCCAAAACTATCTAGTCTAAATCAGTGCTCTTGGATTACTTAATAAATTGAGGATGGCAGACCCATGGACATGAGAATGATAATCCAATAGTGATGGAATATTATACTCTGAACATCAAATATCATTGTACAAGACTGGACTTATACGAACGGTAGAAGAATTAGGCTAATTTTATCATTATACATAGTCTAAAAGTATCTTTTAACTAAATAATCTCTAGTATAATTTTGGTCTATAGTCATTTTTCTCTTCTCAGGAAAGCCAAATAATGAGCAGAACTAATTCTTATGGAAACTTCTGGATGGTTAGGCGTTTACCGGTCAATGTTTCTCTGTGGAAATTGACATTAATAGAGGCATTTATAATATTATCATTCAGGGTATCATTAAGAATTCATTATCTGAGACTCCACAATTATGATGATGTACAAAGAATCAAACATCATCAAAACAAGAAAATATTAACTAGGGAAGTGATCTCAGATAAAAATGCCATCACTGCTGAAGCATTCCTCTCTTTTAACAGGAGTTTTTGTCCACCACCCAGTGTGTCAGAGCCTTTCAGGGAAAATCACAGGCAAAGACATTGAGAGATACTCTGATAGAGTTGTATCGGAATAAAAAACTGACAAGGATGAAGACAGAAAGACAAGAACATACAAAAATGAAAACTGAGAAGGTCTTTTGTGTATTTTTAATGGCTCTCTTTTATTTTGAAAGCCATTCATTGACCTAGCCTAGAATTTTACTGTAAAAGTTGTCCCTCCTCCCAAAAGAGAACATGATTCTTTCTTCTAAGAAATAGCACAAAGTTGCTATTATAACCTAAATTGTGTTAACTATAAGGTAAATAAACTTATCTTTGTAATTTAATTTCTTTTTCCCCAACCTAACCTTTTACTTACTACGAAATTTTGGTTCCCATTTTAAATAATGATCTATTATCCCAGGATAATAAAGACCCCTTAAACTAAATAGTGGTCTACCTTAAAATGTAGTTTCAAAACATTTTATGCAGATTTGTGGATATATAGATATTTAATGAATAAATAGGACAGTCATAATCATTTAAAGCTAACACAAGGTAATATATACTCTCATAAAATATCCCTTGATATCATCAGTGTGAGAATACTTAATTAACCTGAATGTGGATCTGACCACGTTCAGATCCTATTATGGTTTAACAATATTTTTACAGGGTTATTTCATTATCTTCACAAAGATTTAAACCCTGGCTTTAAAAAGTCACTATCGTAGTATCAAGAGAATATTTTCAGAGTAACTAGTAAGAGATTAATGAGAGCTTTATGACAGTAAGGACAATATTATGAAACTATTTTTATTATAATTGGTCTGACTGAAATTTATGATAAACTGTTTCAGAATAAAGTGGTCTACATAGGAGTTGAATGGACATCCTCATGTGTATTAAACATTTATGTACACTTCTAACTCCAAATTTGTTGTTCACCACACACATTCCCCTTACTTTCCATTAAGCAAGATGCTACTCTGGCAGGAGGAAAAGGGTAAAGACAGAAAACAGTGTGTGAGATCTCCCAGGGAGAACTGGAAATAGTAGGAAAGTGTGCCTAAAACAGGATTGAAGTAAAAAGTTATAAATAATTAGATATTCTTCAGATTCTATCATTGATATGTTTGGGAAGTATCCCTCTAGAAGTATGTGTAGGTGTACCTACAGAGGTATCCATCTGCAAAGTGGGTGGGTGTACAGAATAAGAGCAGAGTTGACTTTCTGAACACTTTTGACAATGTCAAAACACTATGGAGTCACTGTCAGCCAAGAACCACAGTTAAGTCAAGTGCCATGTCAAGAGCGAAGTCATGGAGTATAATGGGAACGCCCTCAGGAGGGACCAGAATGCCCCAAACCACAAGTCTAGCCACTTGGCTAAGGAATCCATCTGGACACCTATATGTGTGGGACCTCCACCCCCGGTGGGCTGTAAGAAGTCAGAGCTCCGACCGCCCAGTGCTGAAGCCTGGCCGTACCACGGGTCACGCTCGGAGCCCTGCCGGACTTCCACTCCACCGGACGCGTGCCGCCACTGGGGCTGCCTGCCTTGGGACTAACGCCCGCCTCTCCACCTGGAGACGACACCAGCGACCGGGACTTTGTGCCGGACACTTGCTCTGCTCGCTTCTATCATGTAAGTTCCCCCCAAGTGTGACTCTATTGGCTTCTTGGGGAGGTCTCCCCTGACAAACCTGGCATTGTGGAAAGACACAAATGTGTGAATACCTCCTTTTGAGGATGCTCCCTTGCTCATGACAGTAGGTGACAAGGCTCCATGCCTGAGGTTCAGTAACTGATAATGGCCTCATAGCGATGACGGCAGAGTTGGAGTGATGTTTTGTCAGCTCAGTGAAATAAGGGCTGATCAAATTTTTTTTTATAATGTCTACACTATTCATACATTCCCGGGATACCACAGTTAGAAACAGCCTCACCTCAAAATTATACAAATTCATTCAGGCACTGACTGTTTTCTACTTTGTGTTACTGCTATTTATTTACAGGTCTTAATTCTATTAATAGGTCATAAGCTTCTTGACATCTGCACCCGATTTACCTTCACAGCTCTTAAAGTACCTCATTAAGTGCTCAATGAATTTCAACAGATACACTACTGATTGCCACTCAGAAGACAGAACACAGGTACAAATATATCATTTAACTGAAGCTAAGAATTGGTATGCAGAGGATAGAGAACACAAAGAACATGGTACTTAGGGTTTTTTTTTTCAGTTATAGGTATATTTATTACTTGGAAGATGAGGATTTAGGTCTCTTACCTAACAATCCCTCCAAATACACTTCACTTCCCACATCTGATAATGCTTACATTAAGAATAGTTAGTATTTAGTTTTTTAAAAAAGCAATGCCATACATGCCCTAGATTGTACTGCTTTTCAAAAATTTGATGACAATAATTATTTTTGGTGGTAACTGATGCTTGACCATGTGCCTTATAAGATGAATACACAGGCAGAAGTGCTTTGATTTACTGTTGGCAACCACTCTTTTTAGTCGATCACCATTGGTCTCTTGGTCACCTGTGGTGAGCCCAAAGCCTGTGCTTAAAAAGCACATTTGTAGTGGCCTCAGAGTGAGTTGGCCTGAGGCTGTTGTTTCTTGTTAGACTACAGGTGCACCATTTGAAGTGTTTTTCTTCTTTCTTTCCTTTTTTCTCTCTCTTCTATCTTTCTCTCTCTTTCTTTTTTAAGAATAAGCAAAAAGCATTTTTTATCGCCTTCTCTTTAAGGCTGCCAGGACAATGGCTTCTGGAGTTCCTACTGCTGTGCATGTGCTCCACATAAGCAGCATACCAGAGTCAGGGTACATCGACACCACTGACTCTGCACCACAGAACTTTGTCAGTGGGCCCATTTTGTTCTTTAACATTTGTTGAGTCTCTAAGGCAAGGGTGACGAAACTGTTCACAAATAGAGAGGCTGCTGTCTTATCGCAGTCAGTCAGTGTATGCTGATGAAAGTAGGCTATGCCTGCTATTGTCATCCTTCTAATTAGATATGAAAGTTGATGCTATGCTGGTAACTCTTACACCTGGAGCACTATTTTTCAAATGGCAGGTTGTGACTCATTAATGGTGAAATCAATGTATTTGATGCCATGATAAACATTTACATGAACTGTATCACCAGGAAAGAACAGAAAATGGAGAGCCTCATATTAGTAAAATAAAGCAGTTTTGTGACACTTTTACTTCAGTTATATATAGGACATTATATATGTTGGTACTGCGTTAGGATGTAAAAAAGTATTTATACTGTGGGTCCCTGTCAAAAAAAAAATTAGTAAAATGCTGCGTAGAGCTTCTCAAATGTCATGAGTGTCTTTATGGTCAGTTTTTCTACTTGGCTATTTTTAAATAGTCTACATTTAAAACCTAATAAGCTACTGAAATGCCTTATTTATTTTTTGATACATCATCTTTTTTGTACATTTTTTTTTAAAAAGGTTTATTTTAACCTTTCTCACCTAGCATGGGATAAATTTAATACTCTATTGGAAATGGTCTGGACATGTGATCAAGCCCTCCACCAAGTACAGTATTTCCTCTTAAAAAGTTTTTATTCACCCAATGACTTAACATAAAATCACTCCCTTGATGCCATCTATGTATCACTTCTTCTTGTATTTCTAACTGACTAAGAACCGGAGATCACAGTACCTCATACTAAAGCCTTTCACACAGTGCTTGCTTTGTGTGAACCCACAGAAATATTTGCTTCAAATCAATTTCCTCATTTTAATAATATTTAGAAACTACATGAATAGCATGCTTTCTATCCAGCATATGAAGCAAGTTTTCCAATGTTGACTGTATCTTAAAATACAAAATGAGGCTTCTAATATCATGAGATTTGAAAAGATTCACACAGAAGGAACTAAAATTTTCAAAGCAAAGAATGATAAAAAATAAGCTGTATTCACTATCTAAGATTGAGACTTTATAATTTCAGGAATAGAGTCTAATCAGCTCAAACCCATCTCTTCTACATTCTAGTCATAGATACTAAATATATATATTGATACATAGAAAAAAAATATATATACCTTCGCTATCCTTGAATTTCTTGATTGCCACAATTTCATGTGTTTCCTGCAAAGGAAAGAGAGGCAGAAGGAAAGTCATTCTTCAATGTTTTTCAAACTGGGAATCCCAACTGTCTGGGGGCAGGTATATTCTGGGATAGAGTGGCAAGAACCCAGAGGATAAAAAATAGATCCTCCTCCTCCCCAGTCCCTCACTTCTTGGTTCCAAAATTCTTTCTTACCACCCTGTAGACACTGTCAGGAAAGGAAAAGGAGAAGGGGGAGCGAGGGATGGGTCAAAGAGCAGAGACAGTGAGAAAACTTGGATGAACCAGAAATGTCAATGTTGTGAGGATACATAAAAGTATCAGGTAGACTAACAATAGACCACCAACTGTACTGCCCTCTGTAACCCAGGGACACATTTTAATTGGGCTCCTAAGACCAGAGACAAGGTTTCTATGATGCTTGGCATTTTCTGGTAGCAGAATGCCTCTTCCAAGTCCAGAGGCGGATTTAACGACAGGCACACTGGGTGCACACCCTGGGCCCTGACTTCTGAAGGCATATATTTTTATTTTCCCTGTCTTTCTCTCTTTTTTTAAGGGGTCCAATATTTTCTTCTGCACCTGGGGCCTCAACCGACCTTAATGTGCCTCTGTCCAAGTCTCCTTCTTCACTTACCTTTTTCTAACAAACCTCTCTAGTTGCTCATCAACTCTTCCCTATGGATGGTCATTTCAACTCGAAAGTGGGATAAACGTTTGTCAGCAAATATCAATCACTACCACTCCCTCTACCTCTATTTAGCTCTCCCGAACTAACAGAAGTAGTTTGTGAGCAGAGCCCTACTTTAAACTAAAACGATGCAAATCTTTTTTTTTTAATTTTTTTTTGGTTGGAAGAAAAGAACAAAACAGCTAGAAAACAAATGGAAATGCTAACAACTAAGTACCACTAGGCTAAATAACTCATGTCTAAATCTGGTCTATAAAAAGCTTTTGGTAAAATAATATATAGATTCTTCAGAGCAAACATGCCATACAGAAAGGTCTTCTGAATGACTCAGGCCTGCATTTTACTGAGTACACTTTCAAATGTGTAGGATCAAACCTTTTAATAAAACAATGTCCCTCCATCAAAACAAAGGCTTCAAAAAAGGACACAATACCAGGCAATAAGCAACATGGTACAAAACATTAAATATATGTGCTTTTCACCTAAGTTACTTACAAAAACAAGGGGAATCATGAAAGTGGGGTGGTATGGGAAGAAGGAAAACTGACCATTTTATTTATTTGTTTAAAATGTATTTCATTGATCGTGCTATTCAGTTGCCCCATTTTCCCTCTTTGTCCCCCTCCACCCAGTACCACCCTTCCCTCCAGCAATTCCCCCCGCCTTAGTTCATGTCCATGGGTCATGCATAGAAGTTCTTTGGCTCCTCTATTTCCTACACTATTCTTAACACCCCCCTGTGTATTTTGTACCTACCAATTATGCTTCTTATTCCCTGTACCTTTTATCCCTTTCTCCCCCCTCCCCCTCCCCACTGATAACCCTCCAAATGATCTCCATACCTATGATTCTGTCCCCGTTCTGGGTTTTTTTTTTAAATTCAATTGTTGACAGTTATGAATGTGTTGCCTTTTTAATGTTCGTAGATTTGATCGTCTTCTTTTTCTTAAGTCCCTTTAACATTTCATGTAATGGCTTGGTGACGATGAACTCCCACATCTTTACCCTATCTGGGAAGCACTTTATAGGTCTTTCCATTCTTAATGATAGCTTTGCTGGATAGAGTAATCTAGGTTGTAGGTCCTTGCTTTTCATCACTTTGAGTACTTCTTGTCTGCAAAGTTTCTTTGAGAAATCCGCTGATTGTCTTATGGGAACTCCTTTGTAAGTAACTCTCTGCTTCTCTCTTGCTACTTTTAAGATTCTCTTTATCTTTAACCTTTAGCACTTTAATTATGATGTGTTTTGGCATGGTCCTCTTTGGGTCCAACTTGTTTGAGACTTTCTGTGCTTCCTGGACTTGTGTGCCTAATTCCTTTGCCAAATTAGGGAAGTTTTCTTTCATTATTTTTTCAAATAAGTTTTCAATTTCTTGTTCTTCCTCTTCTCCTTCTGGCACCCTATGATTCGGATGTTGGCACATTTGGAGATGTCCCAGTCTTCTTATACTACCCTCATTTTTAAAAAAAATTACTATTTCTTCTTCCTGTTCTGGTTGAATGTTTATTTCTCCCTTATGCTCCAAATCATTGATCTGAATCCTGACTTCCTTCCCTTCACTGTTGGTTCCCTGTAGATTTTTATCTCCCTTAGCGTAAACTTCATTTCTTTCTTATGTTGTGTTGTCATATTCAATGAGTTCTTTGAGCACCCTGATCACCAGTGTTTTGAACTCTGCATCTGATGTTGGTTATCTCCGTTTCGTTTAGCTTTTTTCTGGGGTTTTGTTCTGTTCTTTCATTTGAGCCATACTTCCGTGTGTCCTCAATTTGGCAGCCTCCTTGTGTTTGTTTCAGTGTATTAGGTAGAGCTGCTTTGACTCCCTGTCTTAGTAGTGTGGTCTAATGGAGAAAAGGCACCTATAAATTGTGTGGGGCAGAGCCTTAGGTAATCACCAGGGTGGGGCAACCCAACTCACCACTTTGTGGCTCTGTGTAACGGAAGGGCTCCAAGAGAGAACTGTGCTGCTGCCTGGCTTCTGGATGTTTACCTGGCACTTGCCCCATTTCCAGTCACTTCACCCACTCCGTGTATGCAACTGGTGCCCTTCTAGCAGCTGCTGTGGTGGTGAATCCCAGAGTGGGTAAGGTTGCATACGTTCTAAGACTGTGTGGGCCTTTTAAGCAGAGTTTCCCGAAAACCAGCAGTTTCTTCCGTTGCCCCAACCCCCACTGGTTTTTATAGTCAAAATTACGAGGATTTATCTTCCAGGTCCTGGAACCCTGGGCTGTGCGGCCTGGCCTGGATCTGGGACTGCTTGCTCCCAAGGTGTCCCTCCTGATTTTTATCCACCACACATGAATGTGGAATTGCCTGTGCCTGTTCCACTGCCTGTCCATGCCATGCTGCATCTCCTCACCTGCTCACCAGTCTCTGCCCCTCCTACCCGTCTGGATGAATTTGGCTTCTTTAAAGCCTTGGTTGTCAAACTTCTGTACAGTTTGATTTTCTGACAGTTCTGGGTATCATTTGTTTTGAAATTTAGCTGTAATTGTCTTTGTGCAAGGTTGAGCAAGGAGGCAAAGCATGTCTACCTATGCCTCCATCTTGACTGGAAGTCTGGAAAAGGGACCATTTTAATCATTATGCTGAAAGATAAACTCTGGGTTTTAACTATGTGCGTGAATCAAACCTTTCTATTTCTCATTTGTCCATTGAAAAAATAAAATACCAGCTTTCATGTTTGTCTTACAGGAGGAAAATTATCTGAAAGTTCTATAGGCTGAGGAGGAAGATTCTTAAGGGCATTATGTTTTTGTTTTTAATGGAGGAACAGAATTGTAGAGCACAGGCAGCTTTTGGTATACAGTACATTTGTTTATCTGCAAACCTTCTGACTTAAAGAAAGCCTTCCAGGTAATTTCTTAAAAAAAATTTTTTTTAAAGATTTTTAAAATTTATTTTTAGAGAGAGGGGAAGGAAGGGAGAAAGAGAGGGAGAGAAATATCAATGTAAGAGAAAAACCTCAATTGCTTGCCTCTCATATGTGCCCTGACTGGGGATCAAACCTGCAACCCAGGTATGTGTCCTGACCATGAATAGAACCAGCAACCTTTCACTTTGCGGACTAATGCCCAACAAACTGAGCTACACCAGTCAGAGCTCCGGGTACTTTCTGATATTATAAATTTCACTACTGAGAATAATTGCAAAGTCAACATAATGTGGGAAATGAAGAATGTTAGTACAGGTAGTAGCAGGTAACTCTTCTAAGTATGCTAATCTCTCTCAATAAACTGATACAATTTTCTTATGCTGTTCCTTTTCAAATGGCCCTAGCTAGCAACCTACCTATGGCATAAGGGAAAGAACAAACCCTATCAGGAAACTGCTCACAGCACAAACTAAGGGA
This sequence comes from Mormoops blainvillei, assembly GCA_004026545.1. NCBI lineage: Eukaryota > Metazoa > Chordata > Mammalia > Chiroptera > Mormoopidae > Mormoops > Mormoops blainvillei. The sequence goes on along the minus strand of PVJD01006176.1, from coordinate 1,322 downwards.
CAAAGTGATATGCATCCAGGAAGAAAGTACTGCTCACACTTCAAAAGGTTTCTGGTAGTGTTTCATCATATATTGCACTCTAAACTCAGAGACCGTCATGCTTTTTTTTATTGCAACCAAAGTGTTAAAACCTTACCTGATTTTTATAAAAGGTCTTTCTTGGTTTAAAACTGTCCACTAATATGAGTACAGATTCAAATTTAAAACTAGTACATTTATACCAGCTTGAAGAAATTCATTATTTTTCCCCCTTAGCATCTCATAAATAGAATTTACTGTATAAAACAGTTGCCTAAAAGGGGATCAAATAAAATGATATGTTTATTATTTTATTTATCCTTTCACCAATACCATGGAAATCCTCTCTCCTCAACACACACACACACATGCACTCACACAAACGGCTTCTATATTTACTTAAAGAACGAAGCCAAACAGACAAAGTTTTCTACATAAAATCAATTGAATGTTTGGTGGAAAACACATGTAATGAAGGGAGGAAGATGCTGGAAAGAATTTAACATTTCACTTTTATTCAAATTGCTTATGAAAATATACAAACTCATTACAAAAATATAAAAGAATATAAAAAGAGTATAAAAGTATAAAAAGAATATAAAGAATAAATAAAAAAACATTTATATAACCCTTCAACATTCTGGTATATTTTCTTCCAGTAATTTTTTCTTAAATTGGAATGATAATACCATACATTGTGTTACACGTTGCTTTTATTTCTCTTAATATTGTATAAGGTACATTTATCTGTCATTAAATAATTTTTAAAACCACCATTTATAATGGATGGTTATTTAACCAGTCTATCAATGGACATACTTTCATATCTGCATCTTTATTTCCATAAAGTAAATTTCTGAAAGTGATATAACTGGGTCAAATAGTATAAAACAGTGAAACAGTATCTGGAGGGCTCAAGTGTCCTTTCTTAAGATGCTGGCAAAGCAACTAATTGGTAATTGGTATTAGCAATCATGAAATTTACTAAGTTATTTAAAATGCATTTATATAACCTGATTTAATTATGCTTTGAAACAGTGAATTCTCTAAGCCGAACATATACTGTATAATGAAGTAGCAAGAATCATTGTTTTAAGCCTTTTGCTCTGTAATTTTAAATATCCCACATGCATTATAAAACAGAACAGAAAAAGATACTGATTTTATTTTATTCCACCATTTGTGGATTAAGCCAATGCAAAGGTTATATTCTACAATTCATTCTCTAATTACTCTCTAAGGAAGCCCTTCATTGAGAGAAATTCTTTATTTCTTTATCCAAATAGCAGGGAATACAATTTGAC
>PVJD01006175.1:0-102693 GCA_004026545.1 Mormoops blainvillei | reverse complement strand
GTCTAGCTTAGTGGGTGGAGAAGGGGTCGAGATTCAAACCCAGGGCCCACTCGGGGCCCTCTCTTTTCTGCCTGCACCGTAGCAACCAGCACATGGTAGGTGTTTACTAGATGCAGAGTGAGTAAACACAGCTCAGTCCGCAAGGATGCCCAGTTCAGGGCATTACACCGCAACCTTTTATGAGCGTGTTTCCTGAAGGCTTCGTTGGCAAACGAACAAGCCACGTGTTCGGATGTCAGAAGGTCACATCGGACAGAGCACCCTGTGGTTCGGGGGGCCGTGTTGCTAAGTCTCCGGCTCGTGACTAAGGGCTGTGAGGTGCTGGTTACAGGCGACCACGGAGCGGGGTGGCTTTCGCTCCGTCGTTTTCTGCAGAGGCTGCAGCAGGAGGGAGGCCGTGGGATGCATGTGCGATGTTGTGCTTGGCAAGGCCTTCTAGTCAGCGCTGGTTAGATACCTGCCAAATGTGAGCTCTGCACGGAGAGGGGCATGCACACCCCAGGGTCCGCGCCTTCGCCTCACGGTCCTCTCGTGGTTGACTAGGGTGGCGGGAGGCCGAGCCGCGGACCACGCGCTATCTCCGAAGCAGACAGGCCAGGAGGCGGAGGCCGGCTGGGTCCCTGTCTGTTTCACTTCCAGGACGGTTCTCAGTCACAGGACTATTTTGGTCTATTTTGAGGAAGAAGAAAATCAGACCCTAGAAGACTGTTTCAGAAAAGCAACAGAATGAAAAAAAATAAATAAATAAGGCCCTATCTCTTGGAGAGAAAAATAAAAATTTGGGTTTTGTTAGAAACAATGTTCCCGTTCCCAACACCATCAAATCCATAAGAATGAGGAGAAAAACACTTTGCTGGGGGTTTTACATGCACCGGGTGTTTCTTTTCTATCCCGTTTCTTAATTTGGCATTTCTTTCTTCAAGTACTTTAAATCCAGTAAATGTTCTTTAAATGGAAAGAAAAAAAAAAGCATTAGTGAATGCCAGAAAAGTTTCCCAGCCAGCCAGCCAAACCACAAATATCCAAAAATGTGATTTCATTCTTAATAATATAATGAACTGAAGAGTTTCAACTAGAAATATAAAGAGACGGGAGAAAAGGCGTTCTAAGCATCTGTTGAAGGAATTTGGAACTTCAGAATGTCTGGAGAAGACAGATAAAGAAAAGTAGCTGGTCAGCGATGGAATTCATGCAAAACCCAGCACTGACATTGGGTTTTGACAACTGATATTAATGATCAATGAACTCCAAACCCTCACGTGGGCTGAGCCCCCCGGTCACCTTCTCTGAGTCCCCTGAGGTTCATGCACCGGACAGTCTGCGTTTCCCTCCTCTACACGCGGAGCCCAGGGGCCCCCGTCCTGAGCCAAGAGGCTAAAGGTGGCGTCGCATGAAGATAGAGTTGGAGCCTGTGTTTTCTTTCCTTTTCTTTTCTTTTCTCTTTTCTTTTCTTTTCTCTTCTTTCTTTCTTTCTTTCTTTCTCTCTTTCTCTCTTTCTCTTTCTTTCTCTCTTTCTTTCCTTTATATTATGTATACGTTTTAAACTTTATTTTTCAATTACAGTTGCACTCAGTATTATTCAGTACTGGTTTCAGGCACACAGCATACTGGTTAAACAATCACACGCTCCACAGAGTGGCCCCGACCTGGCACCACGCATAGTGACGACACTGCTACTGACTGTGTGTCCTGTGCGGCACTACACACCCCCGTGGCTCTTCTGTAACTGCCAATCTGTACTTCCCAGTTTCCCTGTTTAAAAAATTGTTAATCGATATATCCTGAGGAACGCCGTCCTCCCCACAGGACAAGTCGGTGCTCAGAGAACACAGGTTCCAGTACGAAGTGGTGCTCTCCAGCACAGAGCAGGCAACTTCGTAAGTGGGAACACTGGGGCATGTGCACGAACTACCAGACCAGAGCGTCTCCGGCGTCAGTGTGCATGCAAAGCCCCTGGACACCTGGGTAAGATGCCCATTCGGATTCGGTTGGCCTGCGCAGGGCCTGGGCCTCCTCCTGCCTTTCTAATAAACTCCCAGGTGATCGCTATGCTCTCAGTCCACAGGGTCACATGCCTGGAGTCATAAGTGGTTTCACGTTCTCTCCTGAAAGTTTAGCGCAGAGATTGGCAGTCGAGGGCTGCTTTGGAGTCCGGCCATGTCACCGGGTTTTCTTTATCCTTCTTCTTCACTCTCATAGGTTCGGTTTCTAACCACAAGGTCTCCTCTGGTCCCAAGATGGTGCCACCACTCTGGCTGTCTTGCCAGTGTTGTAGCCAGAAGCCAGGAGGAAGCAGTGAGGACAGGCGATGCATGGCTGGGTGCCCCCCCCCCGCCCCCCGCACACCCAGCAGCTCGCCAGAGGAGCTCCACTCAGTCACCCGCATCGTGCAGGGAAGACGCGTGTCGCCTTCCTCGGCCACACACCCAGTGCCCTGACGCCAGCTGTGCAGGGCTGCTTCTCCCCCTTCTCCAAGCAATTCGGGGCCACCGGGTCGGTGTCCCACAATCACCTCCATTCTGACGCAGACAGCCAGAAGACAGTGTCAGGTCCCACTGGCCCACAAGACCACCCCCACTTCAGATGCCAGCCCCAAGTCTGGGCTGCCACCTTGCTCTGGCCAGCTGGCTGGAAATCGGCGTTCCCACGCCCCTCCCCGCGCAGGCTGCATTCATCAGCTGGAGCGGCTCACAGAGCCCAGGGAACCGGTTTACTTGCTAGAGGACCAGTTTATCACAAAGGATGTCACTACTCGGCAGTGCCCAGGGCTCCCACCCCGTCTCTGACCTGCCACCCTCCCAGCAGCCCCTGCGCTCACCAACCAGGGGGCTCTCAGAGCCCTGTCTTCCCACGGGGCTTCATTCCATGGGCCTGGCTGATGAGGGCGCCGGCGGCCAGTGACTCAGTCACCCTCCGGCCTCTCTCTCCTCCTGGGAGGTCAAGGCCTGGGATCAAAAGTTCCAACCTTCCCATTCCTGTTGGTTCCCCTGACAACCAGCCCCATCCTTAGGTCCCCTGACTAATAAAAACTTAGGTGGGGTTGAGAGGGGTTTGTCATGAATATCAAGCCACCTTTGTGGGAAATTCCAGAGGTTTTAGGGGCTCTATGCCGGAAACAAGAAGACCCAATATATGCTTCTTACTATAAATCACGTCGTGTTCACTTATATCTCAATGGCTAGAACTTAGTCGCCAATCTAAAGGAAAACCCACAAATGTGATTATCAGTTAGGGCCATGGCTGTAACATTGAGCTGGGGTTGTCTTAGTGAGCAGGGCAGGGGGTTAGAAGCTGGGTGGACACCAGCGGTCTTGACTCTGAGTCAGATGTGAGCCCCCTGAGCCCTGCCAGTTGTCATGGCCTGATCGCTGACTGGGCCCCCTTCCCGATAAGCCACGCTGCTGCCTGCGCCGGTGCTCATGAAAAGTCCGCTGTTTTGGGGCCAGTTCTGTCTTGCGTGCTCCCTGACTCTCCTCCCCCGTGGAAGCCGGCATCCCCCGGGCACTAAACCTGAGGAAGAAGGCTGGGGGCACGGGGGAACCAGCTCACCCTCCCTCAGTGCTTCCTCTGTGGAATAACGCGAACACTCGATGACCCGTCGGACCCAGGTTTCACTGGCGGCGCGGGCTTCTAGATGCCAGGGAGACATGGCCGTTGGGACAGCAGCGGAGGTCCTGGCTCAAGGTGCTGGCAGGCCCTTTGGCTCATTGTCCTGAGGTTCTGGCTTATAAACGAGGTAGTGAGTCCGAAGGGAATGTGCTGTCCTCCCGGATCAGTGCAAACTCAGGTCATTCCTTGAGGAGGGGAGGGGCCACAAATAAGCCCCGCCCACTGATACCTCTTGGGCAACCAAATTGCTTTTCCGGCTCCTTGCGGGGGACGTCCAGGGAGCAGGCCAGGTGCAAGAAGCCACACCCCTTCCTGAGTGATTAGAACGATGGCACCTGTGGGCAGCTCGCCGGCACTAACAGGGGACCAGGGGTGCTCTCCGCGGAGCTGCACCTGTGCGCCAAGTCAGTTCGGAAACAGGCCAGGGATGGGCTGGCAGAGTTTCCTGCCCTTCTCATCCCATCTGCAGGAGTTTAGGCCACAGAGCTTCCATCTGAAAAAACAAACTCTGGGATGGCGAATAAACAGCGTGTGTTCGTCTGCTACTACGAGGGCTTCTTTTTGAAAAAAATAATTTATGTAAATTAACCAAAAGCAACTTTCCTTTATGAATGTAATATGATTAAATATATCAGCTCAACTATCAGATTCTGGGGGAAGGAGGAAAAGAGTCCGTATGTGCCAAACATTGTTATAAATTTCACACATATTGATTACTGTTTTTCAAGTCCTGTAGATGTAGTTTTGATTTATATAAGGTAAATTTATTTTTAAATGTGATTGAATGTTTAATTGAGAAAATATATTATGTCAAAAAGCAATTCCTGGATACTAAAACTACAGAAACCATTATGGTGTGAGGTGCTGCAGAACTTTGAATCTTAAACGGCGGTTCTTACACCTGCACATGTTGGGACCCTCTGTCCCGTGAGACCAGGGTGTTGAAATTTCCACAGATTTCTCCTGGGAAGTTTTGCTATGGAGTTGAATCTAGAAGTCAGTCTTTCCGTCCCATTCGTCTCAAAGACCGTGGAGTAGATGGGTGGCTAAGGTCAGGCCACATGCGGAGAAGGGTGTGGCACTGTCAGCTACTGACCCATTTAGTGTCTCATCACAGCGCCTCAGCCTTCGGGCCTAGTTATGTTTCAGGAAGTGAGTGAACGTTTTCAGTTCTATTTCAGTCTCCTGTGAAGCCACCGCCCCTGCTTGGTTCACAAAACACAAGCTTCTCAGCCCTTCTCTTTGCGACCAGAGCAGAGCCGCACTGGCCGAGGACCCGGGCCCTCCTGGGGCGTGCGTGGAGCCCAGGCGCGGCTCCGGCCTCGGTTCGCGCTCCGCAGGCCTGAGGTTTTCTGTCTTGTGAGCCAGCCAACCAAGTGAATCCAGGGTCAGAAAGACACTGTCCGGCCTTTGGGAGAAAGACCTCTTACTGCGTGAAGTTTGGCTAAATAGGAAAGAGTATTCTCTTTTTAAAGAAAGTAAGACACATGCCCTCGCTGCGCCCCGGCCTGGAGCGGACCCCTCTGGCCGGAAGGCGCAGCTCCCCCGCGAGGCTCAGGCCCTTCTCCAAGTTCCCGCCAGGCTCCTGGGAAAGACCGCGCACCGACAGGGAACCCACAGCTTCCTTCGCCCGGCCCTGGTTCCGCCCGCGTGTGTGCCCACGAGGCAGTGCGGTCTGACTTACTCCAGGCCACGAAGATGCACAGACAAGCCGGATGGAGTTTGCGAGGCCCCGTCTCCGTCGCCCGCTGGTGCCAACCGCTCCCGGCAGCCCCAGCCCCCTGGTTGCTTCACAGGCAGCCACTCGTCTGCCCGGCTGCCTTTGTTCTGCAGGGCTCTCCCTCGGCATCTTGGCCAAGGACGTGCGTTGGCCGGATCCACTCCCCGGGCCGGAGCACGCCCCCGGGAAGCCGAGCTAAGGGAAACATGGCCCGGGAGGGAGGAGCGAGCTGGGGGTTTTGTCCGGCGAGTGCAGGACCCTACAAGGAAAAGGGGCCCCAGGGACCAGGTGCTCGGTGGGCCTGTGACCGGCACCCTTCCGAGGCTGCCATGAGTCCCTCAGCCTTTGCAGAGGTCAGACTGCTCACCGAGCAAGGACGTGCCAGCCTCTCGGGATCCCTGGTTCACTCCTCTCTGGGCAAGAAGAAAAAAGGTCAGGTGGGGGTGGGGGGCTCCTTGTCCCTGCTAAAGAGGGTCAGCACGCGGTGCAGCCTGCACTGGTGTTGTCGGGGGCTTGCAGTGGGAGCTCAAACCAGCAGGCTGCAGCAGGCGTGGACAACGCGGGGCTGCAGCAAAGGGCGCCATGCCCCCCGCCCCCTGTACTGGGCCGCGTAACCACCGTGCGCAGCTCTGCTGCTGTCATGTCAGCTCCGGGAAGTCCGCGTTATTTCAAGTCCAGCTCAAACCCCTCTCCTCTCCAGCCCTCCTCTGACTTGGGGAGGGCCCTTCAGGAAATGGCGATGATCAGAGGGCTGGTTCAGAGGCCCAACCTGTGGGGCCATCTTCCCAGGCCCCTCTAGAGCCAAGAGTGTCCTTTGCATCCCTGTGTCTGCCGTGGCGTCCAGGGCTGAGCCTCGCGCACAGCAGATGCCCCACAGAAGTTACGTTTATAGCAGCCCGTGCACAGGACAATAACTCAGCCACGTGGACCGTCACATTCAGCATTTATTTCCTGGCAGAGAGAGAAGTGAAGAGGCAGTTGGCCAGATTGTTTTATTTGGAACCCTTCTAAGCACATACTAAATGAAACGTCCCCTGAAACAATAACCCAGTTTAATGGTATGACCAAACAGCCTGTGACAGCTCACTGTCCCCAAAAGCACCTGGATATGTCCCCACAAATGGCCGTAGGCTCCACCCAGGCCTGCAAAGCATTGCCTTAGAGAGATCTCTCGGCACTCACTAAAAGAGGGGCTCCTTATCGTCGCCAAAGAGGCTCAGTTGTCAGTTTTGGCCAGGAACCAGCCAGGGGTTGGCTCCGGTCGGAGATGGCAGGACGAGATACACGCGCTGGGGTGACGTCATTGGTGTGGCCTTGTCTCCGCCAGCAGCTGAATTCAAACGCCCTCTGGGTAGTGGATTGCTTTGTGTTGGTTGGAACTGCTACCACTTTCTAAAACTCATTTTTGCCTCTGCAGGTGACAGAATTCTCCCCTGTGCCTGAGCTCCATGGGGAGGATCTGGGAAGGGGGGTCCCAGGATCTGGGTGCCTGGAGGGGCGCTCCGTGGTGACCGTGTGGTAGCTGAGTTGCAGTCTGAGCCCTGCTTCCTGCACCGGGTATCGAAGAGCACATCCCTCAAAAGGCCACACGGTCCTGATTTCAAGGGAGGTGAATCCGAGGTTGCACTTGGCCCTTGAGAAAGTCGATGGACCCAGGCCAGAGCACTCAGCACTTTTATGACTAAAGAACTGACAAGTCAGCTTTCAAAATGAGAAGCTCTAGGACGAGTAGCAGGAGCGGAACCTCCGAGGGGTCTCCACACCACCCACTCTCCCCAACACACACCCACACATCCATTCCATCTCCCTCCCCAAACCCATAGCCCCGCGTGCAAGCGCTCTGCGGACTTCCGACTTGGAGGGAGAGCTACCCCCGACTCTCGCATCGGCTCCCCCGCCCGTGTTCACAGAACAGGGACCGGAGTCTCCAAGCACAGCGGAGCTGGGGCAGACACATCAAATCCCTTACCTGCACAGGTGGCCTGATACCATCGTCAGGTCCTGCCCGGCTGTCATGGAGAGAGCGGGCTAACCAAGTGGAGCCTGACACCGACCCCTGCCTTCCTGTTCTGCTGACACCTGCTTCCCTGGGCTCCAGGGTCTTTCTGATAAAATGGGATTAGGAAACTTAACCCCATGACGCTCTCTAAAGAACTAGATGGAATGTTCCTTGTAAAGCACAGAATGTGGTAAGAGTTCAGTAAGCGTCAGGTATTGTGCCTTCCCACTTGGTCTTGAAGGAAAGTCTCATTTTCCTCGGTCATGCGAGGATGGGTTGATTTCTCGCCTGCGCCGGATCTCATCTTCCCGTGCTCCTTGTTTCTGGTGTTCTCCTTTAGTAATTCGGTCAAGCATTTCAATTCTAATCTGCTTGAAGGATTAGATGTTCACGGCTTCTTCCAGACAGAGCCAAGCCCAACATAACTCCGACAGCAACTTTTGCCCAAACCGCTGTGTTAGCTGCTGTGGAAAGTGCGCCATAAGCTCTTAATCGACGTTTTCATCCAGTCACTTCCGGGCTCAGCAGGAAGGAGGCTCAACAGAGGTGAACGCGGCACCCGGAGCACAAGGTTATAATAATCACACCCTGCAGTAGCTGGCCCGATCTGTGGGAAGGGCTCTAACACAGGGACAGGAGCCCAGTTCTCCCTGGGGCGTACCACACTGTGTGCGATGTCTTCAGATGAACGTGGAACACTTCCGCGGTGACACAGAGGCCGCGCAAATGGCGCCTGAAGCGGAGCGAGTGCGGAAGCAGAAACTGAACTCCGAACGTGGTCAGTGGTGAGAGGAAAAGTTTCCGGATTTTCCGAAGGAGCACTTCTAACCCATTAAACGATCCTTCTTCTCTCTCTGCCGGAGAAGTAGCTGCAAGGCAGGGAGGAGAACACAGACCCTAACCCACAAACAGGCGTGATCGCACACGGACACCCAGGGTCACCGAGGACAGCCAGAGACTCCAAGGGACTCGCCCAGGAGCCAGGATGCGAATCTCAGGAAAAAACCAAAACAAAACACCTCGTGTTTTTGAGAGTGTTTTGTGAGCAGCAAAGTATGAAACAGCTTTCTTGCAAGCCACGGGCATTTACTAGGCAGCTGCTCTGCCCCAGGGACTGTAGGTTGAAAACACCCCAGCCTTGAAGGGATTTCCTGTGTGGGGGACACAGGAAGAAGTATGGCCAGGACACACCAGGGTGCAAGGGAGGGCGTGGCTGCTTCTGAAAAGGCGAAAGAAGGCGTTTTCCGAGGAGGAGATGCACAAAGTGACGCAGAGAGTGAGTGGCTAGATGTTCACGGGAAGGACAGGGTAGCGGGTGGTGCGGGTGGAAGACGGTCAGCGCGAAGGGGCCGCCCGGGCCGGGGATGGCTTCTTCAGACTTCTCTGGGGCGGCCCCCGCGGAGGGGACCCGAGGCAGGAACACGGCCCGCTGGACAGTACCGGCCCCTGAGGCAGCGAGGGCTCGAGGGGAAGGGGGGCATGGAAAGGAGAGGCAAGGCTTCGGGCTCAGAGCGGAGGGGAAGCTGGAGGTCAAGGGTGACCTTCCGGTTCCAACCTGAGAACGGGGGACAGTGCCGGTGTCATTCACAAGAAGGGAGATGGAGGGAGGGATGATCGGCCTGGACCTGGCTTGGCGACAGCCTCTCCACTACGTTTCTTGATCTGAATCTCCACAGCGACTTTTCAGGACCCCTCTGATCCAGGATGGCTTGTGTTCAGGCACCTGGCCGGGGCCTTAGCCAATGGTTAACCGCCGGAGAGGAGACACTGTGTCCAGGTCTGTTCTCCAAATGGTGGCCCTGCGCTGAGACCCAGAGGTGACCCGGACGTCCCATGGGAGACACAGGTGTCTGCTCCTGGCACGGTGCCCGCGTAATCGGTCTTCGGGTGCACGGGTAGGACTTGCAGGACTTTGTTGAAGTGATAATCATGTTGCCCCTGCACCAGCGTGTCAGTGTGGATGCCGGAAACCTGCAGTGAGGCCTGGGCTCTGGGGCATCTACACGCAGGGACAGCAGCATGCAGGCTGAGAAGTCAAACTGCCCCTGGGCTTTGAAGGTAGGGGTCCATGTGGCGCCCCACTAGCCTCTGCTGAAGGCAGGGGTGTCCGTTCTGGAAGGACGTAGCTCCACAGGGAGCATGGCTTGGCCGGGGCCCAGCCTTGGGTCCAACGCACAACTCAGGATGGGGAGCGCAGGCCCCCACCATCTCTCGTGCTCCCCGCTGCTGAATATAACATAAGCCACTGTGCGAGGCACCCCGGGACCTCGGGTAACAGCCCCCGGCTCACAGCAGGGCCAGGCACGAGACCCTGTGATTGGAGATTGGACAATCTCTTGTAACAAATCCCGGCACAAAGAGTACTGAGTACTCCCTGTGTGAGGCATTATGGGACTGTGCAAGTGTTCATTAGATAAAAGAGTGAACAGGTGAATGAATAAATCTCCATCAGTGGCAACACTACACGGGGCCCAAAACGCACCCCCCGGGAGGGGTGGACGCAGAGAACTCAAACGCCGTCTGACCGAGCAAAACCTAAGTTTCCTACCAGCAGGAAGAGCAGGGTTCTGTGTTCATTCCTGGTCTTTCCCTTCAGCTCTTAATGCCATAGATTAAAATGCTAACTGCCCTGTTTTCCAGCTAGAAGAGAAATCCTTTGTCTTTAAAACCCGGATCTTATCTGATGCGTGGGTTTGTGTCTGTCAGCCCAACGTAGCAGCGGCTCTGTCAGAGATCCCACGTCCCGGTCTTTTTTAACCTGCAACTGCCTGAAACGGACCGTGTTCTGGGAGAGTGATCAGAGTAAGTGGATGTCCATCTGAGGAATCCGGTTTTAAGTAGTTACTAGGAACAGTGAGGACGTTTTCTGTGTGTCCCTTTCCAAGCTTTAGGACCCAGCGCAGGAGGCAGAAAGAAGACGGCTCTCCTTCAAGCCATCATGTTCTGGCATGTTCCAGCTGGACCGTGTGTCATTACTTAACCAGAAACAAGCTAGCAATCGCATACTATCATTTGCTAAATTACCCACAGATGGTTTAAAGTGGGACCTCTCAACCTCTGCACCGTGGAGACTTGGGGCTGGATAATTCTTCGCTGGGAAGGGGTGGCAGTCCCGTACAATGTAGATGTAGAAAGTTTAGCTCCTGACCTCTGAGGACAGAAGCACATCTTCCCCTTAGTGACAACAGTCACAAATGTTGCCAGACATTGCCAAATCGCCCTGGTTGAGAAACACCGATTTGAGAAAAACTCCCCACCCCGAGCTCAGCCGGACACAAGGAGGAAGCTGGGCACCTAAAGAGCATCTCTGGCCGCTGCGGTGACGGGGACTTGGGGCCAGTGAGTTGAGATTCTCTCTGGGTCCGGGCACAACAAACGTCGGGTACTGAGCAAACAGTTTCCTACGAATGTAAGAAGCGACTGGGTCTGCCATCGCAGTCCAGCTTTCATACCTTCCCGGTTCTTTCCCCCAGAGAGGAAATTATAACCGAAATTCTAACGCCGCATCTGTGCCTCAGCATCTTTCAGCAGAGAGTGGCAGAGACCCAATGGAATGTGGCCTGAGCAAGAGAGAGAAGTGTCTCGTCTGCTCACGTGACAGGAAGTCCGGGGATAGGAATGGCTCTGCGTGCGCCTGGACTGAGGTCTTCAAACAGTGACACTGGGAACATGCCACCTTCCTCCTGTGGTCCCGTTTTCCTCTCTCTTGGCCTTGTTTCCCGGGGCCTCCCTCAGATGGTGGCGAAGATGACCACTGAGGCTCCAGGCGGACACCCTGGAGGTTTCAGGGGAGCGGGAAGGGCCCTTTCCAGGAGTCCCAGCCCAAGTCACAGGCGTGAGTCCCACTGGCCTGACGTGGATCATGTGTCCCTCAGCGAGCCAGTCACCGTGGCCAGAGGAGTGGAACTCTACAGATGCGCCCCCAGCTTGTCAACACGCCTTGGGGCGGACAGCTCCAGTCCCCTGGTTTCCATGCCCTTGTGTGTCCTCCTCTCGACTGGACTCACTTCTAGTGATCCAAACACAGCACAGTGATAGGACGTCACTTCTGAGATTGTGTGACGAGAAGACGGCGACTTCCGTCTTCCTCGCCCTGCCACGTGACCAACTGTCCTATGGAGAGGCCTACGTGGCGAGAGGCTAGCGACTGAGTAACCGAGCCAGCGCGGACTCGAGGCCAGCCAGCAGCCTGCGAGGGAGCGCGGGAGCAGGTCGTCTCCGGGACGAGCCCGAGGTAACCATCGCCCAGGCTGACGCCTCCACGCGGTCTTGAGAGAGGTCTTGGGGTGCAGACCGGAAGACTGCACCCAGGTTCCTGATCCACAGATGCTGAGAGACAGTGTTTGCCGTTTGAAGCTGTGCAGTTTGGGGGTTATCTGTTATAGAGCATCATAGAACTAATACATAGAACTAATAGAACGTACTTGCCCCCACAGGCACTGTCCTCCCCCCCCACCCTGGGAATCAGGATGCTACCACCTCACCGAACGCTGTGGCCCGAGATTGGGGCAGGCACAGCCCCAGAGGAGGTCTGGTGCTCAGAACAACGTACTCATCCTAACACCGAATTTGGGCCATTTTGACTGAATGTACGAGCTTCGACATATAGAAGGAAAGCAGTGTTCTGACACCCCAGCCAACAGGGAAAACGTCTATCACGTGACTGCCCCAGCGATTGATTTGCATGACCTTACAAGAGACACTGCAAAGTCACACGTCCCAGGCGTCGGGGCTGGTGAGGGTTGACGCGAACTTCTCCCCAACTCACTCCCGGAGGTGGAAGTTGCTGGATGCCAGTGTGCATGGCACTTGGTATTGCTTTAAACCTGCCTGTTCTGGGTTTTTAGTTCCCATTATTGCATAAGTCCCGAAGCACTCCCTGTTATAGGGGCAGTTGATTTTCTGCTCCCATTAAACAGGAAGTGGAACAGCCTAAAAAGAAGCTAAAATATCGATGAATCTTCTGCTGCAGGATCATGAATTTGTAGTTCAGTGTTGAACTACTGGCATTGAGGTCCTGGTTACAGTTTTTCTTCCCGAATGTCCATGAAGCACTAAAATCAGGTACTGGTGGGCTCTGAAGCGCTGCGGGGCCCTGGAACACGCAATAGGGAGCACTGAGTTCCCCTCGTTTGCTCACTCCTGCGTCCCCTCTTACCAGCCTGGCTTGTGGCAAACACACTGGGAACAGGAAACCCCTGTCACGCATCCGATCGGTGGAGGGAGTGAAAGTTGACGATAACCCACTGGAACCCAAGTCTCTTTGAATTGCCCGTGGCAAAAAGTCACGGTGGAGAGAGCTCAGGAGCGATGTGAACACCGGGAGAATTCAACGTCATGGCGACTAGCTGCCTGGGAGCATGCGGACTGTTACTTTATGTAGCTTCTGCCTGGGGCGGCGTTGGATCGATGCCACGCGCGCAAGCAACTGGTCGATCACTTTACGTATTTTCAGGGTAGCTGGATCCAATAGGAAGTTGAGTGTGTCATTGGTGCGTTTAGCCATTGCTGTGTTTTCAGGGCAACAGCTGCTTAGCGGGCTATTAGAGATCCGTGACCCTTCCATACCCACGGAGACCCCTACTGACCACAGCTCTTCATAATGACCCTAGCACACTTTTAAAGATCTGTTTACTCACGGCTGAGTTAAAAAAAAAAAAAAAAAAAATATATATATATATATATAAATATATATATATATATATGGATTCTTGTTCCATTCCTATGAGGTAAAGCCCCAACACTAAACGTGAGTGAACGTTCCCAACACTAAAGGTATCAGGAGGAAGAATGCTTTATCACATGACATCTTGAAGTCCCCAGGGTTTTTATCCAAGGTCCAGGCCAGAAAGAGCCTTACTTGTCTTTCTTTGCATATTTCTCCAAAATAATTTTTTTTAAGCCGCAGAGATGATAAAAAACCTTTATTTCCGTAATTTGCATTCACCTGTGCTTCCCAAGACATCAGACTCTCTGTCCGGGCAGCAGCCCCGCGACCCCGGGCACCAGCCTGCCCACACCGGCCTGGGCCATGGGCTCCCTCAGAAGCCCCGTCCCGTAGCTGGGGGGCTCTGGGCGGGCTGAGTGAGCATGGAGTGGCTGGGCCTCCCCTTCCTTCTGCAGGCTCTCAGGGCTGCTGAGGGGGCCTGCCAGGCCCTCCCCTCCCACCGCGGGGACTCCTGCCCTTGCTGCCAGAGCTGGCACTGGTGCCACTGGCCCCGTTTCAGGACAGGCTGGCCTCTGCACCCCGGGCCCCTCTCTCAAGGGCTGCGTTGTGCTGCCTTCTGTTCCAGCCCCCAGAGACCCGAGAGAAAAGGCCCCGGGTCCTGTTGGTTTTCCTGCCTCGGTTCCCCAGGACTCTGGCTCCTGTCCCGAGGGAGGCAGAGAAAGCAGATCCCAGAGGTTTCAAAGGAGCCCTCGCCTGGGACTGGCCTCCGCCTTGGAGCCACTTTTGCGCCCGTGACTTTCTGTGCCCCGAGGGTGAGTCCTGCCACCCCACTGGCCACCCAGACATGTCTGCAAACCTGGGAGGTACGGCCGCATTGGCCGTCAAGCTTAGATACCCTGCATTCTACACCAGGAGGTGACCGCTGTGGGCTGAGTCGCGTGAGGCTGGGCCATGTGGGGAGCATAACGCACTGTGTCCAGGCGGATCCAAAACAATGTTCTTGTACTTACGGGCACAATTAATCTTAATGAAAGACAACGCAAGAAACGGTGAGCACTGACTATGCAGTGTAGGAAACTAATTAAAGAATTTAATACTTAATTTTCTCTGCTTCAAACGTGGCCCAACTTTAAAATAGTTTAGCTTGTCAGGAAGAGCCAGACTCTGAAATTAAACCTCCGTTTAGAAACAGGGTTAATTCACCACGTCGCTTAATCTCCAGAGCCCGTTTCCTCATTTGCAAAATGGGGCTAACGCAGCCCTTCTGCCCCTGGGCTGTCGGCACTCGATGAGCTAACGACCACGGCGCAGGACCACGGGCCCTTCAAATTGGCGGGTTTTGTGCCCTCAGATTCTACCCACTGTGGATTAAAAATATTTTTAAAAAAGTCACGCTGTTGCTGCCGTGCGCCGTGGAGTTAGGCCTCAGATGCCTGCACCAGCACTGAGTGTGTGCAGACTGTTCTAGTCATTATTCCATAAATAATACAGCGTAACAACTATTTACATGGCATGAGGTGATCAGCAACCTAGAGGCGGTTTAAAGTGTCCAGAGGCTGTGCGCATGTTATATGCGCATGCCACACCGCCTTACCTGAGGGACTGGAGCACCTGTGGATTTTCGGATCCACCGGAAGGCCTGGAACCGACCCTCAGCACCTGCACTGATTTGTTGTTCCACTTCCTGGTGCATTCATTGTTTGATTCTTGTGTGTGCCCTGACCAGGGATCGAACCTACAACCTTGGCGTATCTGGGCGATGCTCTAACCAATGAGCTACCCGGCCAAGGCCAAGGCCAGGATGTCTTTACAGTGTAATACAGATGTTCAAAATCATTTTCATTGCCCCACTGGACCGTTGTCAAAGCATTTAGGAAAAGACTGCTATTTCAGAAGACTGACCTCAAATCTTGATTAAGAGTGACATTTCTAATTTTTTCCTGCTACCATGTAAACAGCACAGAATTCTCACAAATAAATCACATCACTCTGCACAGACAGATTCCGCGCGTCCTGCGGTGGGGGGCAGCTCCCCACGGATTCTTCCGAGAGCACGCTGGCTCGGCCCAGATCAGCCGGTGCTGAGCTCACTCTTCAGGCCCGATTATTACCAGGGAGTTGGAGCGGCCCAGTTCCCACGGCCAATTTTCTATAAAAATCCAAAGTAATTGAAATGGGAGGAAGGTACCCAGGGAAAGTCAGGATGAATAATTTAGCACCGTGGCTGTCTGCAGCCTCTGAGGCAGCGCATTCAAGGCATTCATTAGCGGGTTGGTGAGGCTGCGTCGTCCCCAGAGCATCCTGGCTGCAGCCTACCCGGCTCATCAAGAATAAGGGGTCCCGTCAAGATGGAGGCGTAGGTAGACATGCTTTGCCTCCTCGTGCAACCTCAGGAAGAGTTACGACCAACCTTGAAACAAGAAACACCCAGAATTGCCAGAAAGTCTAACTGTATGGAAGTCAGACAACCAAGGATTTAAAGAAGCCACATTCCTCCAGACCGAGTTGGAGTGGAGAGGATGCAGTGTGGCATGGAGAGGTGGCAGTAGTGGTGAGCCTGGCAGTCCCACATTCACGTGTGGTGGATAAAAATCAGGAGGGATACCTTGGGAGTGAGTGGTCCTAGCCCCGGACCAGATCACACAGCCCAGGGTTCCAGTGCCAGGAAGATAAATCCCCATAACTTCTGGCTGTAAAAACCAGTGGGGGTTGGGGCAGCAGAAAAAACTGCTGGATTTATAGGAGAGTCCATTTAAAGTGCCCACACAGACTTAGAACATATGCAAACCCACCCACTCTGGGATTTGCCACCAGGGCAACAGCTGGGAGGGCACGGGTCACATACAGGAGGTGGATGAAGTGACTGGAAATGGGGTGAGTGCTGGGCAAGCCTCCAGAAGCCAGGGAGCAGCATTGCCCCCTCTCCTACCCGTCCTACCACAGAGAGCCACCAAGTAGTGAAGTGGATTGCCCCACCCTAGCAAATACCTAAGGCTCTGCCCCTTATAACATTAACAAGTGTGCCAAGACAGGGAGTCAAAGCAGCTCTACCTAATACACAGAAACAAACACAGGGAGGCCGCCAAATCGAGGAGTTGGAAATATGGCTCAAATGAAAGAACAGAAGAAAATCCCAGAAAAAGAACTAAACAAAACAGAGATAACCAACCTATCAGATGCCGTGTTCAAAACACAGGTGACTAGGGTGCTCAGAGAACTCACTGAGTACAGCAAAAACATAAAGAAATGAAGGTAACACTAAGGGAAATAAAGAAAAATCCACAGGGAACTATCGGAGAAGGGAAGGAAGCTGGGGCTCAAATCAGCAATTTGGGACGAAAGGAAGAAATCTACATTCAGCCAGAAGAGAAAGAAGAAACAAAAATTCAAAACAATAAGGGGAGTGTAAGGAAACCCTGGGACATCCCCAAAAGTGCCAACATCCGAATCACAGGGGCGCCAGAAGGAGAAGAGGGAGAGCAAGACACTGAAAACTCACTCGAAAAAATAATGAAGGAAAACTTCCCAAATTTGGTGAAGGAAATAGACATACACGTCCAGGAAGCAGGGAGAGAGTCCCAAATAAGTTGGACCAAAGAGGAACACACCGAGACGCATCATAATTAAAATGCCAAAGGTTAAAGGTAAACAGAGAATCTTAAAAACAGCAAGAGAAAAGCAGAGAGTGACCTACGAAGGAGTTCCCATCAGAGTCTCAACTGATTTCTCAACAGAAACCTTACAGGCAATAAACGGCTGGAAAGAAGCATTCAAAGTCATGAAAAGCGAGGACCTACAGCCAAGATTACTCTACCCAGCAAAGCTATCATTTACATTGGAAGGGCAGATAAAGTGCTTCTCAGGCAAGGTAAAATTAAAGGAGTTCATCATCACCAAGCCCTTATTATACGAAATGTGAAAGGGGCTTAATTAAGAAAAAGAAGATCAAAACTATGAACACTGAAATGGCAACAAACTCCCAACTATCAACAACTGAGTCTAAAAAACAGAAACAGAAACAAACTAAGCAAACACCTAGAACAGGAACAGAGTCACAGAAATGGAGATCACAGGGAGGGTTATCGGCGGGGAGGGGAGGGGGAGAATGAGGGAAAAGGTACAGGGAATAAGAAGCATAAATGGTAGGTACTGAATAGACAGGGGAGGTTAAGAACAGTGTAGGAAAGGGAGAAGCCAAAGAACTTACATGTCCGACCCACGGACGTGAACTAAGCGGGGCGGGGCCGGGAGAATGCTGGTGGGCGGTGGTGCAGGGCAGAAGAGGGCAAAGGGGCAAAACTTGGGAAAACTCTAAAAGCAAAATAAATGAAACCTACTTTTAAAAAAAGGAGAACAAGGAGTGTGGTGAGACATGAGTGATGCCGTGGGTGCCGACTGAATGGGGACATTGTCTGCCGCGTCTTTCTGAAGGCCAGCGTTGAGGAGCATCAGGAGTGGCTTCAGTGGCCACTAAGCACGTGCTGTGACCCTTTCGTGCTCCGTAGGTCCCTTCAGGTGGCAGGCCTACCTGCTGGGGACAGGAATAGGCTAGTTGCTCTTTTAGAAAACCAGCCTCCACTCATGATTCAGAGGGACATATCTCATTTCTCCCTCCCCTGTGTAACTAGAACAAGATTCTCACAGATCAAAGCCTTCTGTCCCGAGTCAGGACCAAGTCAGGAGTTGGGGACACAAGTACCAGAAACCCAACTCAAACTGCGCTCAGTGACAAGGGATTCTGGGGGCTCCTGCTGCTGCTAAGAAAGCGAGGTTACTCCCAGGACTGAATGGTGCTCTGGGCTCGAGTGGCATCCGCCGGCTCCGATGCCTGACATCGGTGACTCGGCTCAGAGTCCCACGTCCTGAGGACCCTGTGGTTGGAGGGGTAGAGGTGCACATCCAACACCAGGGAAGGGTGTTTGGGGAAATGATGTGATGGGGCATCAAATCAAAACGAGCAGTCCTGGGAGTCCTGCCGGCTGCCGCACACGAGCACGCGCACAGCAGCCTCTCGCGGAGCTTACAGACAAAGCCCTGTGGCCGAGCGGTGTGGGCTGAGGTGTGTCCACTCCGGTTCATACGTTGGAGCTTTAACTCCCCCTTCCCTTCTGAGTTCTTAGCCAAGGCCCCTGTAATAAAAGACAGATTAAGCTCTGACTGGTGTGGCTCAGTGGGTTGCGTGTCATCCTGCAAAGTGAAAGGTCACCAGTTCGATTCCCGGTCAGGGCACAGGTCTGGGTTGCGGGTTTGGTCCCCAGTCGGGGCACAGAGAGAGGCAACCTGACTGATATTTCTCTTTCCCTCTTTCTCCCTCTCTTCTCCACTCCCTCCAAAAATAAATAAATACAATCTTTTTTTTAAAAGACTGATTAAGAGGAAAATGAACAGTTTGTTAACCTGCATACATGATGTATATATGGAAGATAGTGAAAAATTAGTAACTCTCCAAGGTGGCTTAGAACTCCACCTTACGTTTCATCTTCAGCTAACGACAAACAAAGAGAAAGAAAGAAAAGGAAGGTGTGGGTGGAGGCCAGTGATGGGGAAGTTAGCAGGAAAAGCCAGGTAAGGAAGGGGAGGGCTGTCGCACAGGTCCAGGGAGACGCCTCCTCCGCTGTCGAGGTTCTTCCCTCAGAGGGGGGTCACCGTTACAAATGGAGATTTCCTATAGAAAGGCAAATGTTCCTTACAAAAGACAAATTTCTACTCTGTTTTCAGAACATCTTTTACGTTCATTGTTGCCCAAAGTAATGGGCTCAAAATAACCCTTAGGCCAAAGAGGCACAGTTTGGGGTGGCTCTCGATGCCCCCGGTCCCTCCACTGCAGACCCTGCCTCCTCCCCGGGCTCTGCCCGCTCCTCGCTCCGCGGGCCGCGGTGGGAACCGCCCTGCGCACGGCGGCCCAGGCCGCCGCCTGCTCTCTCGCTGAGCTTCTTCTGGGCCTGCGCTTCTGCACATCGTCGCCCTGTAAAGAAACCCTTTCCAAAGCATCCTAATTTGAGTGGGACATCTGCCTCCCTGACTGGTAGGACTCTCTACGAAAGACAGAAGGACGAAACCTTGTCCCCTCCACCTGGGGACAGGGTCACAGTGTGTCCAGGCTGCACGGGGCTCCAACATACAAAGTCCGTGACAAGTGAGAGATTTTTTTAATGTGCCATCTGCCATCAGAAGTCACTTGCTTAAACAATAATGTAGGCATTTTTATTTCCTTTGGGCCTCTTCTTCCATCTTTGCTTTCTAATTTTACTCAGAGCTTAGAATCTTTGTGACCATAGTATCCGGGGTCGGCTTATTCACTGAAACCTGCGTCCAATAATTTTGACTGCTTAAGATTTCTACCTGCGCTGTGGTCGGCCATGCTCCAGGGAGGGGGGGATGGAGGGAGGGTGGCAGGGCTGTCATAAACGGGGCACCCGAGGGATCCGGGTGGCATCGGAAGTGTCGGGATCCGGACCGCGGGGGGTGAGTGCTCAAACCTACGCAGGCAATGTAATTGTGTAGAACTTCACACACACACTTGAGTGCAGATAACAGTGAATGGCGTCAGCGTCACTCTCCCGGCTGTGACAGTGTCCTTCCGTTTGTGAGCTGTCACTGCTGGGGGAAACTGAGTGGTGAGGGAGGTAAAGGCCTCTCTGCATTACTTCCTAAAACTGCATGTGAATCTAGAATGATCTCAGTAAAGGCTTCCATTTAAAAATGATTACATTAAGGAGGAGGATTATAGGGTGCTTTGGAGTGAGAGAAAGGCCAGGGCCGAGTGATCGCCCCCAAAGGGGGCCGGCCAGCCTGTTGCCAGCACCGGGCACCCGCAACGCTGTCCTCAGCAACGTGGGGCGGATATCCGAGTATTGGGCTGTCCAGAAAGTTCACTCGCTTTTTCCCCTACGATGGCTCTAGTAGCACTAAGTTGGCTTTAACTTCATTTGAACCAATTTTGTTAGATTATATTGTGACAACTGTCATATCAGTGTTCATTTTTAAAAAAGCTTATCAAAATTGGTCAGTTTTTGTGCAGTTATTTTAATATTGAAGATGGAAGAAGACATGCAACATTTTCAGCACATTATGCTTTATTGCTTCAAGAAAGGTAAAAACGCAACTGAAATGCAAAAGAAGATCCGTGCGGTGCATGGGGAAGGCGCTGTGACTGCTCGAATGTGTCAAAAGTGGTTTGCGAAGTTTCGTGCTGCAGATCTCTGGCTGGACGCTGCTCCGCAGTCGGGTAGACCGGCTGAAGCTGATGGAGATCCAACCGAGATGTTAATAGAGACCAATCAATGTTCTACCACACGGGACAGAGCCAACATACTCAAAATACCCAAATTGGTAAACTTATTGGTGAAAATGAAAAATGTGTCTTTTCCACAAAAAAAACACACGAACTCTTTGGCCAACCCAGGGAACGAACCCTTCACAACACAGGGACATACCATCCCTGCACCCTCAACCCCTAGAACAGTGTCCGGCACGTAATGGACACTCCACGCTGTTGTTAAATGAGTGAGGCGGCAGGTCCTTGGGAGCCGCTAGTGCCCTTTCCCCTTTGCACCCTGCTCTCCTCGAATAGGTTGCAAGCTCCGCGAGGGCAGGGCGGGGTCCCCTTCGTCTGCGTGTGCCCAGCACTTAGCACGTGGAAGGCACACAACAAGCTCGATGGGTGGAAGGGATGCCCTTGCGGCGCTCGTATTCGGTTTTCCCAGTGCAGCCTAGAGGCGACCCGATGTTGACGGGGCAGTAAACAGGGAGGATGTTCCTGTGTTTGCCACGAGCAAGGAAAGTGCCCAGCGGGGCCCCTTGGCCAGGGCCCCTGGGCACCTCCGGCTCCTTTTCTCTTACCCTTCCCCGCCGGTTTCTGGATTCTAGCATTTGCAGGGCCAGGACGGAAGGGAGAGCACATAGCTGAAGAGAGTCTGCTGAGTTACATCATCTGCCTCTGGGAATTGAGGCATGCTGGCTAGGGTTGGCTTCAAAAAAAGCAAACGAAGCGTTTAAGTCTTAGGTTCATACAAAACCCAAGTTCGGACACCCCCGGACTCCTTCACACACTGAAGTAGCACGCTTTGGGTTGGAAACGTGCATGCTTTTCAAACACCTCCAAGCGCGGTAATTCTGACTATACCTGCTGTATGCGGGTAAATCATGCATTTTACCACTCTATGTTATATACGAGAAATTATACACACAGTACATATTTCAACATATGTGTAATAATGGGTTGCTAAGTGGAAATGGCAGAACTCAAGTAAAAAATACCCAACTGCCACCTGGAACCATTTCAGCAGATTTTTCCCCCAATCAGGCCGGCCGCTTTTTCTCTTAGGAACCCACTAATCTCAGCCGCGAGCGTTGGAGACGAGGAGAACGAGCAAACTGCCTAGAGTCTCACCACCAGCAGACGCCAGGACCTGCCTGGCTGCGAGCACAGCCCGCACTCCCCCCGCCACCGCCCGGGCGCTGCCTCCAGAGTTTGCTGCCCCCAAGGATCCGGGTCTCCGACCCCCACGGCGGGGGCCCAGGCGCCCTTCCAGCTCGGCACCTCCCACACCTCGGGCCTCGGAGGCTTGGCCCTGGGTGCTGGTCGTCTGGTGGGGCCGGGGCGCTTGGGGGTCTTTGCTCACCTGGGGCGCACTCTCTGACCCTTGGGTGTGCAGGGGCGTGGGGGTTGCCGTCCATCGAGAGGAAAAGCCGGACCCAGGAAACTGGCAAACTGCAACCGAGAGGGCAGGGAGCTGTGTCAGACTCCGTCATGCTGGAAGCCACACCCAGATTCTGTCTCCAAATCCTCAGTTTCCAATGTGCTCTTTTTTCTTTAGACAATAATTTTCCATTTTTTCCCAGTCCTGTGTCATTCTCATTACCTCATGGGCCGGAGCAGGGGGACGGGGATGAGGGGAGAGTGGAGAGGACCACGCTGCAGGGGACAGGCCGGGGGCAGGGCCTGGGTAGGAGCGGAGGCAGAGCTGGGGCCTGGTGGGAGGGGTCCGGGGGCCTGCATCTGCCATCTCCCCTCCCCCGGCCCGTTCAGGGGGCCTCTCCCCTTTCTGGGGCCTCAGCCTCTCCCACTGCCAGCATCCAGCAAACAAGTCCATAGGAGAGGTGCACAGGACCTGGGGGAGCCGGGCACGTCCTGGGTGCCCGGT
Source organism: Mormoops blainvillei (assembly GCA_004026545.1). Taxonomy (NCBI): domain Eukaryota; kingdom Metazoa; phylum Chordata; class Mammalia; order Chiroptera; family Mormoopidae; genus Mormoops; species Mormoops blainvillei. The sequence goes on along the minus strand of PVJD01006175.1, from coordinate 80,551 downwards.
CCATCTGTGTGGATGGATGGATGGGTGGATGGATGGATGGATGGATGGACAGATGACAGATAACAGGAAGTGTCCAAGGTTCATCCTCTGAATCCAACCAAGGGCCTTTTCTGGTCGCGCATCCCAGGTGCTCACTCCTGCCCAAGTTCATATGCCCAGGGGGCCACCGTAAGGTGGGAGGGGCAGGAGGCACAGCTGTCCCTACTATAAGCTGCATCCTGATGGCTGCTGTCCCACAAACGTCTTCGCAGAGGACAGACTTGGTGTCAGCCACCCTATTGACAGACACGAAAGCCGCGACATGGGAAGGAGAGGGCAGCGTGCTAAGTCTGCAGCCCGGCAGTGGCTGGCTGTGGGAGGTCTCAGAACGCAGTCATCCGCCCCCTAAGCTGGCGCCCTCTCCTGCAGCCGGCCTTGCCTGCCGTGGGACCAGAGCTAGCAGCGGACGTGACCTTCGCCTCTTCACCTATTTACCACCAGGCGCCACCGCCTCCCGCTGATGAGCCGGAAAGTGCGGGCGCCTGTTCGTTGTCCTAACGTGAGCACACAACAGCCAGACCGGCCAAACGCCCGGCCCTGAGCAAAGTCCGACCGTAAGCACAAGTGTTTTTTCCTTCCTTTCAGCCTCTCTCGGCCCTCTTTTCCTCCACCAGGAATTCTCGCTGTATGCCCCAGCAGTTGGTCTGGAGAGCTGGTGGGGGAGGGACTGGAGCAGCACCCCCGACAGAGAGGAGCACGGGCCCCGCCCTCACGGCATGCGGTGCCTTTGAACGTCGCGCAGCCCTGGAGGAGGTTCTGAAGCCGTGCTGTGACCTCACCCTCTGTCTCCCTGGCGCTGGGGTTTCTAAAGGGCAAGAAGACCAGGGCTCTGGGATGTTCCAAGAGCAGTGCTACTGGCGTCACTGAGCCAGAGAAGGGACTTTGGGGGTCGGACGTCTTCTCGGCTGGTGGTCGTCACCTACTCTGACCGTAAGGCCAGTCCAGTTGCCAAGACGAGAGTTGGGAGGGAGGAGAGGGAGGAAGGCCCCCATTTGCGGAGATGTCACACCGAGGATGCCACCGTTGCCACTTCATCTCTGGCGTGACGCTGCTGGGGAGGGAGGCGTGCGGAGAGAAGCAACGACCTTTCAAGACAGCCGCTGGGTCCATCCTGCTCCCGAAATCAAGCCAGAAGCTGACGACATCCCGTTAAAAGGAAAAAAGGACACGGTTGCCAGTGACCGCGTAAGGACCGACGCCAGCCCTCGGGTTCCCTCTCGGCACAGCGTCCCCTCCTGCAGGCTTCGCCATCTGCCCTCGTCTCGCCCGGGCCAGCAGTGGTGGCCGCTCGTCGCCGTCCTGGGCTCCCGACCACACTGGGGCAAGGCGTGTTGCTGAGGACAATCCTCTCCAGAGCCAAGGACAGTCCCGCTGGATGGACACCTGCCCCGGGAAGGGCTCTCCTCGCGCAAGCCCGCCCCCCAGCCTGAGCCCGCAGGGCCAGCCCCTCCTGCCCACGCCTCCCCACATCTGTCCCTTGCTGCCTAGTCCAAGGGCTACTCTCTTTGCTCTTCCTTCAAACTGTCTCACAAGCTTGTTATTAAATTTTCCGTAATTTTAGTGCCACCTGCGACCAGTAAATATGAGACAGATAAATATCGCACTGGCATAAACCTGGCCGGCAGCTCAGTCTGCGTCCCTGAACTTCAACCAAGGGCTTTATATTAAGACACTTTAAGCCCCGAAGCCAGTTCCCGTGCCAGCTGAAGGAGTGACCCCCTGTCCTCAAGGAGTGAGAGCCCCAGCGGTCACACTGCAGATATAGAGAGGCTTTTTCACCTGGGACGAGGTCGATTGTTCAGGGGGACTGTCCGCCCCTCATAGCTCCACACGCGCTGGGGTTGTGTGTGGACTCTGGTCCCCTGCACGGGGTAAGCCCCAGCAGGTAGGGTGGTTCCACCTGAAGGCCGCCACATTAGGGACGCGGGAACAGCTCCCGTCTGCCCGAGGGCCCTGTGCAGGGGTGACAGTGTCTGTGAAGGGCTCTGCTCTGGGTGGTAGCTGGACCACGCCAACAGCATTGGGCTTTGGTGGCCACACGGCTACCGCCGAAGTCATTCAGGGACCCAGGACACTGGCAAGGGGAGAAGACCCAGGACTGACCCTGGAGGCTGAGGAGGCACTTCTGGGTGTCCAGGCTGGACAGAGGACATGGGTCCCCGAGGGGGAATACGGTTAGGAACTCTCCTAAGCTGCACATGCGAGCCCGCAAGTGCCACGTTCCGAGGCTGCAGGTGTCATGGCACTATTTCCCTGCCCAACAGGCAAAGTGGGACCCGTGTGTCCACAGAACTCATTTTACTCCTCAGAACAGTGCTGGGCGCGGTGCTATGTTCAGTCCCATTTTATACGTGAGGAAGCTACAGTGACCGGTCCAGTGCCACACAGCCCCTGAGTCGGAAGAGCGAGGCCTGAGCCCAGGGGTGCTGGCTGCTCTTCGCCTGCGCGCCCCACGGCCACCCCTGGCCGTCAGCGTTGAGTCACTGACATCACCTCCACGCGTCGTCCCCGCGTGCCCGGCCCCGGCCCCCGCGGAGCTGGAGCTCGTCCCGCGGTAAGGGGGGCCCAGAGCTCGAGCTGATTCCTGGCATGCTCAGCGCCTCCATTCAGGGACTGCTGGTCCAACACGGGTGACACTGTCAGGGGCAGGCTCAGCTCCCGGGAGATGACAAGGAGCCCAACGGGCACCTGTGCTTCCTCAGATATCCTGCCGCCGGCCGGGAGACACCAGCGAAGGACTACACTGCAACGTTCGCGCGGCTCCGAGAAGAAAGCGGCAAATTCAGACCGCTGTGGCTGCGGGAGGCCTTTACAGGGAGAGGGCTCGAGCGGAGCCCCCTCCCCAGAAGGGGTGCGATTAGGCGGGCGGACAACTAAGGAGACACCCTCCTTAACCCTCCCCGCTCACGACCCGGTGGGCCATGTGCTTCTTTTGAAGCCAGTGGTAGAGAGTTATGTAGTTTACTTTTCTTCTTTTCAAATTCCAAACGGGTTCTACATGGAGAACAAAATAATATAAATGGAAAATTGAGCAAACATCTTACCACTGACAGTTTCTAATTTTGTCTCGTGAACTTTTCTGGTCAATGCTCATGGGATGTCTTGTGATTTCCTGAGAGTCACTGTTCCGACCTGGTCACAGATACTTCCAAAGCAGGATGCAGGCGTCTGCTGGGATCTGGTTTTCAGAAAAATAAGCAAGGGTATTGGACCCAGACTTGCAGCTCCAGAGACCTGTTCTCTTTCCCAGTTTTCACCAAGATGCCCAAAGCACTGGAAGGTAAACCCGTGTGCTGGGTTTGACTCCGAAGCTCCGACCTGCTGTCTCTGGGGAAGCCTGTCCCCAGGCCCGTGCTGGGGGCAGAGACCCGCTCCCTCACACAGCCTGAGCGTGCTGGTTTGCCTGGCTCTCAGGCCCTTGAACTTGAGGCTCTGCCGAGGGCTGGAGGTGGCCCTGCCTTGGCAGTGGCCCTGAGCTCAGCCTGGTGAGAGGGCCGGCTGGAGAGGGTACGGCGAGGCAGCCCTCGAAATTGTGAATGTGCATCCTCCGTCGTAAAAGGAAGCTCATTCCGAAAACTGAGCGTGAGAGAGAGGGCGAAGCCCCACTGAAAAGCCAGTTAGCGCAGCTCTTTCTTAATCCGTAAGATCCAGGTCTTTAAAGTATCATCCCAAGAAACCTTTCCAGACAGGCTAGGTGTGGCAGTTCTTCAAACGCGCATATGAAACACAGATCCAGCGTTAAGGAGGGGAAGTGACAGGGGCTAGCGCAGGGTGGGTGGGAGGAGGTTGACCACTGTTTGTATGGAAAAGAATGCAATAATTAATAAATACAGTAGAAGAACAAAGTCTGAGTTTCATGTGCTCACAGCCATGCACCTCCTTTGCCCACCCCTGCGCTTGTTAAGACAGGACATGGCAGGGCTCTTCCATAAACGTGCTTCATTTCATTGACCAGCTTCATAATCTCCATCAGACAAATGCCAACGTTGGAACTGCGTGCTCCGTCCAGCCAGTGTCACCTGGGCTGGGCCGTATGAACTCATTAAATGAGTACACGTGCCCACAAGTGGACAGGCAAATGCGGTACTGACAGATGACTTTTGGATCCATCTGGCAAATGCAAAAACATATCTCGTACCTAAGGAAAATATATTTCTCTTGTTCAGCTCTTATATTTAACAACTACCGGTTTTGTTTTGTTTTGTTCTTTGTTCCTTGATGGGGAGGAAAGCTCACTTTGCAGCGTTCCTACGGTGGGCCACCCCCGCCACAGGACCATGGCAGGGGCCCTCTTGGGAACGTGCTAAGATTCTTCCCCGTCCCTCATTAATGTCCCTTCCCAACTGACAGTCCTTCTAGTCACCAAGTGCTGTGGCTTTTCCCCCTAAAAGCCTCACAATGTGCTTTCCTCCGCATCCCCACACCCGACCCTTACGTCACCTCCCGCTCGGGTGGTTTCAAGAAGCTTCAGCTATTCTAGCCTCTCCCAGTTTCCTCCCAATCTGAGTCACTCACCGGATGGGCTCCAGGACACCAGTTGCTGATAAAAGGAAGGATAAAGGAGGGAACCGATGAAGCTTGCATTTATCAAAGTAATCAGTAGATTGGCTCCTGATCCTGCATTCACTTTCTTTGCTATTTAACTTTTAAACAAATTAATATAATGATTGGCTGAAGTACGTCTGCTATTGTCCCGGGCACTGCGAGGGCGTGAAAAGCAAACACACACGGCCCGGTTTTGACATCGGAGCCTTCTCTGTCTCATTAGAGAGGGAAGATGAGCAAACTTTGACCAACGAAGAGTTACCCGCCTAAAATGACGTGATGCGTGGAGGAGAACAGCCCGTCAGCGAGGCTAGAGGGAGAAAAACACCGGCGGGTATTTCGAAGAGTCCGGTGGGAACCTGGCGTCCGTCACCGCCTCTCCTGCAGCACCTGGCCTGGCCCATGGTAGGTCTCTTCGAAAAAAAGACAGTGTGCTTGTAAGACACAGGAACCTCTCAAGCTCAGAAGTGAAGAGGAATTTATTCCAAGCATCCTTCAAGACGTCCCCGGACCCGTGGAAAGCATCCGAAACCAGGCGACCTCCCCTCCCGTCACATCTCTCCCCCTCGGGCAGTGGGGCCTTGTGCGGCTACTGTCCATCCGACTCGTTCCGGGCTCTCTAAGGTCAGGCGGCTTCAATCCCCTGGTTCCCCCGGCCTCTCGCTAACTGACTGTGGCCCCCTCCTCTGGGCGCACGGCCGGAACACTGGGCGGCTGCGGCACTGGAGGCAGGTGGCGGGACCCCGGGGCCTGTGTTGCAGGGTCTAGGGCGGGGGACCACGGGGGTGTCTGCAGCACAGAGCCGCGGCACAGATGCAGGTCCCAGCACCCACCTCTGGTCACACAAAGGGAAGCGGCTGTGTTTGGAGAAAGGCTAAACCTTCCTCCCTTCTCTGGGGAGTGAACTCCCTGGCACTAGGAGTCTCTGATGAATCGCACTGCAGCTAACACGTTTGCATGTAATTAAGCCATCAGACCTGACTGGCGGCTCAGGCGAACAGGTGCAGCCACGGACCTCACCTGGCAGCCCGAGGAGCACAGGGATGTGCCCAGAATCTTCCACAGCCGCCAGCCGCACCCGAAGAGCTGGCATCAGAGGCAGGGAGGAGCTGGGGCCGGTGGCCTGCAAGCCAACGGCATTCTGGGTAATGGCGAGCATCCCCGCTTGCAGGTCGGCAGTGTGCTTTTGGCTCCGGGTCAGGCTTGGGTCTGACCTCGCTGGCTTCCCAAGTGGACTCGGACGTGCGGCTGGCAGCCGCCTCCTCGGTCCCCGAATCCGCCAGCCAGCGCCCAGTGGAAGGCAATGACGGTGGGTAACTCGCCCCTTCCCCCGGCCCATCCTGGGCTTTGACCTCCCTCTGTCCGCTCCTCACACGCCTTCAGGAAGGCCACGCCCCCAGCCCTCCAGGGCCCCTCCCCCTGACTCCTCCCCCAGCCGGGGTCTCTGCATCCCTGCCCCTTTGCGCCAGCCGGGAAGATGCCAATGAAAGAAGAGCAGGCACGTGAGGACGAACCCCAGCCCCGCCGCGGCGCAGCCGTGCCACGCAGGCAGGTTGCTTGGTGCCTCCGGGCTCCAATTTTCTCCTCAGTCGCAGCGTTTCCCTGCCAAGAGCCCCAGCCCCAGCCCTCGGATTCTGTTGTCTCCCCTGGGCTTCGACGCACACATTCCAGGATCCGTCTTGCTGGTGCGTTCTCCTGCCAGGGCTTAGAGCCCCGGGCCGGGGGCGGGGTGGGAGGGCTGGGGGGAGGGGCTGTTTTTATATATATCTAAGGGCCACCTACGTGGTCTGCAGCCTCACCCGAGCCCCACGACACAGGCGTTCACATTCCCCTTCTTAGAGATGGAACGTGGTGCGGAGACATGCCCCGCACCCAGAAAACACCAGACCCCGGCTCCCACCGCCCCGCTGGGAGCGGGTGACCGGGCATCTCGCAGCTGTGTGGCTGGAAGCTCACACTGCGGCTCAAGTGACCTGGGTGGGGGCCAGGGGCATCAGGGAGGGGCGGCGCCGCTGAGGAGCACAACGAACGTGGCCGGCCTGAAGACGAGGCCCAGACTGCCGTGTCCTTGGGCCCTGCCCGCCAGGCACCGGGCACAGGCTGTGGCTGGGGTCTCCTGGTGGAGCCCCACCCCTGAGCTCAGAGCGGGGTCCAGAGGCCGTGAAACTCACGGCCCTGACCTTCCACCGAGTGCGTGCCAACCACTGCGTTGGAAGGACCCCAGACTCAAGAGACACCTGCAACCGTCGGTGCCTCCTGTTCCTGGGTGCTCCAGCCACGGGCAGGTGTTTCCCACCACAGCCGCAGGAAGTCGCCTCTGAGACCGGCAGTTGCCCTCAAGCGTGCATGTGGCCCGGCCACTGGCTGCAGACTCCCCGGCCTCTGGGTCACGTAAGCTGACAGTGTGGGAGCAGGGATGAGCTGTCTTGTGGTATCCTACCTGGAACATTCCCATGGTCGTTCCTTCCACCATCACAAAATGGCTGCTGCCGCTCCAGACAGCACGTCTTATTCCAGGCAGTTAAAGAGGGAACAGGATACGTGGCGCTGGCCTCTTACTCTGCTTTCATTAGGCAACACCAAAGCCTCCCACCAGCTTCCCGGGGCCCCACAAGCAATTCTCCTTGGCCAGGACAGCTACATGGACACCCCTAGAGGACGAGCAGGCCTCCGTGAGTAAATCCATCACCTAGGGCTGAGGGGGAGACAGGACTGGCTCTTGGGGGCACCGAGTGATGGCAACAGCACTTCTCCCTTTGTCCAGGTTGCCTTTCTGGTTGACCCCAGAGCATGACACACAACAGAGGACCAACAAACGAGCCCCCGTCATTGGCGGGCAGGAGGCAACGGGGGAAGCAGAAGTGACCAGCATGCAGGACACAGTCTCCCCTTCTCAGAGCACACGCAGCCTCACGTGGAGGGACCGCCAGCCTTCTGGAACCTGCACGACCCTGAGCCAAAGGGTCCGAGCCTGGGAGCTGCCACAGGAGCCTCTCTGTCCAGCGGGCAGGAGCGCTTCCGTTTGCCCAGAGAGCAGTGGCGAAGCCCCTCTGCGGGCACCTCCTGGGCTCCCACCACCAGAGTCAGAGAAGGCAGAGACGTCAGCGCCGCCCAGTGAGCCCCTGCGGGTACAGCGCGATGTTCTTGGGGTCTCCCTGTTGAATGGAGAACCAGGGCTCAGAGCAGTTTTTGCTGTGGTCCAAGCAGCTGTCCAGGCCGCCGCGTGAGACGGGCTGTCCTTTTTCCCCGTGGACACTGTGTGAGAAGACACGAGGGTCCGCGGCCTCACCGCCGCCGAGCCACGCTCTGCCTGCTGTTCTGACTTGGCCCAGGAGAGGCAGGGAGGTGCCAGGGTCCTTTCCAGGTGGCCCCGCGCCCGCCTTCTGCATAGAGGAAGTCACAAACGGGCCAAGAAACAAGCAGAGTTGAACTCGAGCAGGAAAACACAGCAGGCTGCATCCAACCCAGAGTCATGAAGCAAGGACGGAAAAGGCCTGTGTTGCCATCACTGTCGGCCAGCACCCGTCCTCCAAATCGCATCTTACCACAGGTTGGAGAGACCCGGGGGCCGAGCGCTCCTTCTGAGCCTGTGGACGTACCCCAGCTGTGAACAATGAGTTTTAGCTGTGTCGAGTTATAATCACTTTCCCTTTAAAGTATTTGACCTGTTAGGCTGACATTCTCCTTGTTCAAGTCAACTCGCCAAGGAGGCTTCAAGAAGTGACAGGACTTTCTTTAAACCCTAATCTCCCTCAGAACCCTTTAACACAGTGGTCCGAATTTATATTTTCTTTTTTTAAAGAAGATTTTATTTCTTCATTTTTAGAGAGAAGGGAAGGGAGGGAGAAAGAGGGAGAGAAGCATTGATGCGTGGATGCCTCTCGTGCGCCCCCAACCAGGGACCTGGCCCTCAACCCAGGCATGTGCCCTGACTGGGAATCGAACCGGCGACCCTTTGGTTTGCAAGCCAACTTGCGATCCACTGCGCCACACCAGCCGGGGCAGACTTTATACTTTCTGATGCTCTCTGTGGGTGATGTCAAGTTCATTGACATTTACTGGAAGTTGACTCTGAGCTGGGCCAGGCCACGGAGGAAACGAACGGAGTCCGCGAGGGAGATGGGGACACATCCGTTTCGCTGGAGAAGACAGAACCTCAGGCTGCTCACCGGGCTAAATTCTTAGACTGGAGGCTGAGTACTTGAACGTTTGGTGAAGCATTTGGTGGCTGCAGCTCTGGAACGATGGCGCCGAGCTATGTGGGTCTAAGTAGCTATTTCTGTCCCAGGGCTGCTGTAATGAAGGACTTGTCACACACCCTGGCGGCTTAAAACAACAAACATTTGTTCTCTTCGCTGTGGGGGTTGGAAGCCCAAAATCCAGGTGTCGGCCGGGCCAAGTTCCCCCTGGAGGTTCCCGGGGAGGGTCCTTCCTTCGCTCTCAGCTCTGATGGCTGCTGGCAACGCTTGCCGTTCTGTGCTCATAGCTGCTGCCCTCCGGTCGCTCCCGCCTCACCACGTGGCCTTCGCCGTGTGAGCCTGTGTGCCTGTGTCCAAAGTTCCCTTCTCTGATAAGGACACCAGGCACCAGGTTCGGGCCCAGCCTGGTCCAGTATGACCTCGTCTTGACTACATCTACCAAGGCCCTGATTTCAAACAAGGTCACAGTCACAGGTACGGAGGGGTAGGACTGGAGCTTACTTTTCAGGGACACAGCTAAAACTGCCTCGCTCTCCACGTTATGTAACAGATGACAGAAGGCCGTCAGTGTTAAAACACAGCGGCATGTCTTGGGCACGCCTCACACGCACAGTGGGGCCCTCATTCCCTCCCCTTGAGTCTCCGTGGGCTTGTGACTGCTTTGACCAAGACCGTAGGTAGAAGTGATGTTATGTGACTTCCAAGACTAGATCATAAAAGGCCATACAATTTCTACTTTGTTCGCTGTTAGAGTCTTGGGCCATTGCATAAGAAGTCCAACCACTTTGAGGCCGCCATGCTGGGAGGAAGCCCAAGCCACATGCAGAAGCCCCAGGCAGGCAGGCCCTCCAACAATGCCAGCGGAGCTTGGAGTTCCCATGAACCCAACCAGGTGCTGCCTGAGGGGCGGGGAGTGAGGAAGGAGCCTCCAGACGGTTCCGGACCCCAGACATTCCGGTATCTGCAGCCGTCTGACTTTCCTCCTCTCAGAAGTCCCAGGCTTCGTGCTGCAGACGAAGCCCCCACCGCTGCGTCCTGTGCAAGCTCTTCACCCAGAGCAACGACGCACTGTCATCAAATGGTTCCTGTCTCAGACCTGTAAGTTTTAGGTTGGTTTTTGTGGCAATGATCATACAGCTCACAAAACACCGTAGAGTCGAGTCACATGTTTTCAAGTCTGACCATTAAGTGCGCACAGGAACAGCCTGGAGGTCTGACTCCAAACTGCTCACAGAGATTGTTTGGGGGTGGGGGGAGGGAGGGGTGCCCCCCTCTTTACATCTTTCTGTATTCTCTGAATTCTTTATAACCACTTCCTATTACTGACAGAGTCGAGGAGAAAGACAAGGCTTTTCACGGGGCAGAAAGGCACCAGTGGTACGCAGTGGCTGTGTCTGCAGCTGTGGACACAGAGGGTGCCCTACGGCCCGGCCCCGGGGCTGCACGCAGTCTCTCCGGGGAAGCAGCAGTGGTGAGAACAGGTTCCAGCACCTTCCTTCCCAGACAGCCCCTGCTTTGCGACCGGGGACAAGAAAGGTGGAGAGGGGAGTGTGCTGTGCTCCCGTCCCTGCTCGCTGGGCGCAGGTGTCACACCAGGGCCCACTGCTCCCTCCACCACCAAAGCTCCGGACACAGGGTGGGTCACTGCCGTGACCTTCCCTGCAGAGGTTGGCAGGTCCGGCCTTGGGCTCAGGCAGAGCTTCAGCCTGACAACGGAGGCCTCTGCCCTCCCCAACGGTCACACTTCAGAGACCAAGGGAACACAGAGAGGAGCAAAGGCCGCCATTGAGGAGAACAACCCTGCGACTTCCACAAACAATGTGTGACAGGAGCCAAGGGCGAGTTAAGTGATATTATATGCATCGTCTCCATGGAAACCTGAAAAGCAAACAGTGCATTAGGATGGAAAGCTCTCGTTACATGGACAAGTTCCCAAACCCAGGGACCAACATTCCAGTCCCGGCAGCCACTTCCCATTCCACAGGACATTCCAGGCCCAGGAGCCTGGCACAGTTGGCACCCAGCATCCTCCAGGAGACCGGGTGAGGAGAGTGGCTGAGGTGCTCCAAGCGGAGCTGGGGCAGCGTGCGTGTCCCCCTCCACCGCGCACCCTGTGGGACCCGGTCTGCACCACTTGCCCAGCAGCAGGTCCTCTGGTGCTTCAGAGTTCACTACGCGTGGCTCTGGTTTCCGTAGGGGCAGCGGAGGCAAGGTAGACCCGCTCTGCCCCTTCCTTGGGTCTCTCCCATCACATGGCCCCGTGTGTTGTAAGGACAAAATAGAACACCTGGGTTCCCAGCCAGGGCAGTGTAGGGCTGGGGCAGCCGCAGAGCTGCCTGCCTTGCGGTTTACACAGTACCCCAGCCTGTTCAGGGTTCCCTCTGACCATCCTTCACTGTGTATATGGCTCCAACGCGATCCCTCATGCCCTCCGCTCTCGCCGGCCTTTCCCGGGCCATTTCCCAGTGACCACGGCCCCCCACATGTGATTCACGCCTCTGCCCGAAGGCCAAGTCACCTTTGTTTTCCAGCCGGCAGCGCTGGAGTGCAGCAGCTTGAGTTCCACCAACCCGAAGAGCGAGCGCGGGGTGGGCGGAGTGTGCGTCAATCTTAGAGGAGAACCTGAGAAGCAGAACTTGCCCAGTCCATGCAAGTTCGACGGGGAAGATGAAACTTCGACAACGAAGGGCAATGCTTTCTGGCCCTAAGGCCCCGTGATGGCCAGGCCGTCCCTGAGAGGGAGAGCATCCCCCGTCCCGCTGGCAAGGGGGTTTATGGGGGAGGCTATACGCCCGCCACCACAGGCTTGTCTCCTCCCCCCCAGTCATGAAGCCCTAGCTGGGCCCTGGGCCACAGCTCTGGTTCCAGGCCTCCCTGCAGCCAGGTGTGGCCATGGGCCTGGGTCCTCAACGCGAGGTGACAGGAAGTGTCCCGCCTGCAGCTGAGCCTTTAACACATGCCCCCCCACCCCTCCACACCCCTGCCAGTGGACCTGGGCGGCCCCGGTGGAGACTGTGCCGTGACAGAGGCGGAAGGGGGCTCGGATCGGAGTGGCCCGCCCCCCGGGGCCACTGCGCAGAGGGGAAATAAAGAAGGCGGGCCCATCCAGACGGCCTCTGCAGCTCTGGGTCCAGGGTCTTCTGCACTGCACCCCACACGGCAGAGGACAATTGCGGGAACCCGCCGCCCCAGTGCGACAATGGAGACTGGGAGAGGGTCCGCAACGTGCCCTGGCAGCACCCTCGACGCCGGCAGAGGTGGCTGTGAGCTGGACAGGGGCTCTGGGTTCTTCGAGTCTGTGCCCGGGTCCTCTACTTCCGGGGTCCCCAACCCCGGGGCCGCGGGCCAGCGATGCTGGTCCATGACCTTTTGGGAACCTGGCCACAAGGGAAGCGCCCACAGAGCTCCCCCTCTTGTCTCCGACTCCCCCAACTGCTCCCTGCACCCCGTCCGCGGCAGGAGGTGAGGGGTGGCCCGCAATGGCCTGAGCTCCTCCTCCTGCCCCCCACCCCCCTTCTGTGGAAAAACTGGTCCCTGGCGCCAAAAAGGTTGGGGACCGCTGCTCTGCTTTTTGAAGGTTTGCCTCCTGATGGAGAATTTGAGATCAGAGCTATCCATTCCGGGCCACGCCGCTGTTATCGCTCACTGTTCTGACGGCATCCGCCGGACCCCTTGAGTTTAGTCAACAAGCCTGTGTCCGGGCCCCTCTGCAGAGGCTGAGCGAAGCCCGGGCTCGGGACCACGCGGCCAGTGGCCAGGCCGTGGGAGCAGGGGACTCACCTGGGGAGGCAGGCCACAGGGCTGAGTGACAGTCCGCCAGGCTTCTCCGGGAACAGGGCGTATGCACCCATGTCTGGGTGTGGCTCAGGGAGAGTCAGTGGGTTTTTCCCTGAAATGAGAACATGTTCATAGTTCACTTTCTATAACAAAAGTATGGCTCCTCTGATGCAACGGGATCGAATTGTATTAAGTTGAAAGTAGAAATATGCTCCTCACCCTACCCCAGCGTGGCACGCCCCGCCACGTGGGGGAGCTCGCGCACTCCTGTTACCAATCTGGGATGCGCACTCCTGTTACCAATCTGGGATACGCCCTCCCAGCCCCGATACACAGATAGTTTATAGGCACAGAGCGATATTGTTTCCAAAGTGGCTACAAAATGTCACAGACATGTATGTTCGTAAGTGTGAAAATGGCCACTCTGCCTTTGCTTCTTTTTTAATTTTCTAGTGTTCCAATCTCTGTATGCACCACCATTTTAATCATTAAATGCTTCGAAATGAGACACAATGTTAAAGTAAACATTATTTAGAGAATGTTTCTTTGTTCCAGCAATTCTGTTTTGGGCAAGTTAATTTATAGAAATACACAAGCAAATTTGCAAATATGTATGCAAATTTAAATGGGTACGGATAGTTGGAAATTGTCCCCCCAAAATATGTCATCAGTTTATAGCCCTGTGAACAATGTATGACTTTGTTTCTGTCTTCATACCATCACCAACACCGGTTCCTGACATTCTTATAATGTTGACAAATCTGACAAGTTTAAGACATTATTTTAGTAGGTAATATTCAATAATATTTATTTAAAGTGAACATCTTTATTTAAAATGAGCATCTTTTATATTTACTCATCTTTTGTATTTCTTCTCCTGTAGAGTTGTCATATATTTTATTTGCCTGATTTTCTTTTCGAGTTATTTGTCATTTTCTTAATAAACTGTAGGGGTCATTGATAAATTTAAAAAGAAATGGTTATTTTCAATAATATTTTTGCAAAACCCTTTTCCAAGCTTGTCATATGGTGGTCTAGCTATACGAAATTTTCACTGTCATACATTCAAGGTAGTCAGACTTTGCCTTTGTGAATTCTTTTACCATTTTGTGCTTAGAAAGGCCTTTATTTTTTTCCCAAGATTATAAAAACGTTCCAGCAAATTTTTCTTAAACGTTTATGGTTTTATGTTTCCCAAGTAAAGCTGATCCATAAGGATTTGTAATTTTGTTGTAAGGATTATAGTTTGTTTCATTTTCAAACAGGAAGGAAATTGGTCCCAATTTTTATATGGATAATTTTATCTTTTCCACAATGATCTGAGGATCTTGTTTTGCATCTGCTATGTTCCCACATAAATCAAAATTCATTTCTAGACTTCATACTCTGTTCCGCTGATCTGCCTCATTATCATACTATTTTAATTACTCTAATTTTATAATATGGCTTAATACCTGGAAGACAAAAATTAAATTCCTTTCGCATTCTTTTTTTCTCTAGAATAGCATACATAAATTACTAGATAAAGTTTAGCACCATTTAAATATTTTTTTCCTTCAAAAAATTACTGAAGTTCTGATTGTATATGTATTAAATGGAGAGATAAGGAGAAAGGTGTATCATTTCTAATATTCCATTTTTAAAAAAATTGTACCCATTCATTTATTTACCCTTTTGCATATTCTCATAAAATTTCATAGCTTATTTTATGCTTTTTGCTCTGTGTTCAGTTTTTACCGCTATTAGGAACATGCTTTCTCTCCGTTTTATAATTGATTATTATTTGAACAGAAGGAAGCTGGTTGAATTTCTCTGATAATATATTTTTCTTTTCATCACAACTATTATCTTCCAGAACACAGCTGGAGAATGCTAGTGAGTTTCAGGAAGTAGTTATTAGATGTGGTGACAGCATAATTCTTCACAAAAGTACGAATTCCTGGTAGTGAAATCTGCTTTAGTTTGCACGTTGATGTACTGCACGGTCAGCTCCTCTCAGCTGGAAAGAGCTACTGTTTTCTTCTTGCAGGGCACACCGTCCATTTCCACAGTGGAAACACAACATCACTATCTCACCACGTGTCTCTTCTGAAACCGAACTTGTTTCAATGCGCGTTTACACGTGAAAACTGCATCTGCAGGAAGTAGAACCCTAATGCCCTCGTGCTTTTAACTGAATGATGAGAAGGGCTCTATGGGGTCATTCATTTACTAAAGTTGAGTAAATCATAATTCACTGTGGCTCTTTCAGAGCATACGGAGACCAGAGACAGTATATTTACTTACCCAGACCCATCCTATTTCAGAAACCTATGACCTCGTCTTGTTTGAGACTTGTATGTGTATTTCCTTCACCAGGTTAGGGAAGTTTTCCATCATTATTTTTTCACATAGACTTTCCATTCCTTGTTCTCTCTCTTCTCCTTCCAGCACCCCCGTGGCACGACTGCTGATATTGCTTGAAGTTGCCCCAGAGGCCCTTTATACCACTCTCAGTTTTGGGATTCTGTTTTCTTTTTGCTGTGCTGATTGTGTATTTTCTGCTTCCTTATCTTCCAAATCTCTGACTGGATCTTCTGCTTCATCCACTCCAGCGTGGATTCCCTGCAATGTGTTCATTTCAGTTCATGTATCCTTGAGTTCTGACTGGCTCTTTTTTATATTTTCTAGTTCTGTTTTTATGATTCCTATCCCTTCACTGAAGTTCTCACCAAGTTCATCTACTCTTCCCCTAAGTTCAGTAAGCATCCTTATAACCAGTGTTTTGACCTCTGCATCTGACAGGTTGGTTATCTCCGTTTTGTTTAGTTCTTTTTCTGGAGTTTTGTTCTGTGCTTTCATTTGGGCCATGTTTCTTTGTCTCCTCATGTTGGCGGCCTCCTTGTGTTCATTTCTATGTGTTAGGTAGAGCTGCATATCCCACATGTCCCAGGCTTGGGACAGTGGCCTAATGTCAGGCCCCACCAAGACACATCACAATTAAAATGCCAAAGGTTAAAGAGAAAGAGAGAATCAAAAGCAGCAAGAGAAAAGCAGTTAGTTACCTACAAGGGAGCTCCCATAAGACTGTCAGCTGATTTCTCAGCAGAAACTTTGCAGGCCAGAGGGACTGACAACAAATATGCAAAGTGATGAAAAGCAGAAATATACAACCAAGATTGCTCTACCCAGCAAAGCTGTCACTTAGAATCAAAGGACAGATAAAGCGCTTCCTGGACAAAAAAAAAGCTAAAGGAGTTCGTTATCAGCAAACCATTATTATATGAAATGTTAAAGGGGCTTATTTGAAAAGAAGGAAAAGATAAAAAATATGAATAATAACATCACAATAAACACATATTTATCAACAACTGAATCTTTAAAAAAACAAAATAAATGAGCAAGCAGAAAAGAAACAGATTTTCAGATACAGAGCATGTTTTGACAGCTGCCAACTGGGGGGAGGTTGGGGGGATGGGCAACAAAGGGGAAGGGAGTGAGAAGTACAGATTGACATGTACAGAATAGTCATGTGGATGTAAAGCACAGCACAGGGAGTATAGTCAATAAAATTGTAATAACTGTATCTGGTGTCAGACAGGTGCCAGGTATACTGGGATGATCCCTTAGTAAGTTATATAATGTCTAATCACTGGGTTATATGCCCAAAACTAATACATTGTATGTCAAATCTAATTGAAAAATAAGAATTATTTAAAGTAAAAAAAAATCTGTAAGATGAGAAGAACATGCATAGTACACTACCATTTGTGTAAAAAAGGAGAGATACCTCCATACGTGAGCTTAAGTATGGCAGAAGAGCTCTACCACGATCTGGAAAAACCTGGCATCCGCGGTAGCTTCTGGGGAGACTGGGGGATGCAGGTGGGCAGGAGGTTTAACTTTCCACTGTGACTCTCTTACACTCTTTGAATTTATTATCACATGCAATGTATTATCACGTGCTTATTAATAAGCTTCTGTGTCAGAAGGACGTGGAGAACAGTAACATTCCATGCTAGCTAGCAGTGGTTTGGAGAGAATGAGATGGGACTTTTTTAAATTTGCAAACGGGGTATACGTTGGTAGTTATGTTTGACATGTCAGAAGCCTTTAAAAGTTCCTTTACCTGCACCTCTGATTCTTTCTGCAGACTGAACTTTCAGAAGCAGGATTACTGTGTGGTAGGCAGAATAAGTTCCCCTAAGGGGTCCCCCACGTTCTAACCCCTCCAGCCTGTCAATGTGTTATCTTCAGGGCAGGAGGGAAGTGGGTAGCATTTGGAGCTGAGGTTGCTAATCAGAGACTCTGAGGTGCAGGGATTGCCCTGGATTATCGGGACAGACCCGAAGTAATACCTAGGGTCTTTGTAAATGAAAGGGCAGGAGAGGCAGGGGCAGAGGGCTGCAGCATGAGAAGGGCTTGCCCAGCCATTGCTGGCTTTGAGGACGGAGGAGGCCATGGGCCAAGGAATGGGGGCGGTCGGCCTCAGGAAACTCATTTTGGACTTTTGGCCTCTAGAGCTGCAAGATAATAAGTTTGTGTTGCTTTAAGCCACCAAGTCTGTTACAGCAGCAACAGAAAACTCATACACTGTGTCGAAGAAACACTCATTTCTAAGAGTAAAAATCTGGGAAGAATCGAAATGTCCGTTCATACAGGAAGAGGAAACAAATGGTGCTACATTTACAGGAAGGGATCTCATGCAGCTGGTAAGCACTTGATTTGAAAGTTAGCTAAATGTTTATGAGACAAAGGTAAGCTGAAAAAAGTTTATAAATCCGTATCTGATTCCAGTTATAAAAATTATATGCTCATATAAGCTATGAGTATTTAACCTTGAGTAGGTTGTATTTCTCAGGCTATTTCAACAGAAAGGGAGATAGAAGGGATCAGATCTGTACAAAATCCTGGGAAAGCTGTAGGTTTTCTCAGGGGCCTCTTGAGAGACCAAAGCAGGCTGCCAGGGTCACGAGGGGCAGCGGGGGGTCCGAGGTCATATCTAAAAGGTGGTGAGGAAGAGACGGTCCCTTTCTTATCACCACTACTCACATGGTCTAAGGAATATTTACATCTAATGTCACACTTTTCTGCCTCCATATTTAGAATATCTTTAGAAGACAAACCAGGAACGACAAAGCATCCAGTACAGTTGAGAACACAGGCTCTGGGTGCCACGACCTGGATTTAAATCCAGCCCCAAGGCACCGTCTGAGGACCGGCCAGGACGCGGAGGCCGAGCCCTGGGCACGGGGACCCTTCGAGTGAAACCGCGCAGTGCGCAGTAGCCATTGTTCTCCCCTATCCTGATCAGCTCTCTGTTATCATGTACGACTTTTATCGTCAGAAATCAGACAAAAACCTCATCTTAGAAAAATCCACGCTGGATGTTAACTTTCCTCAAATAATTATGGGCTGGTGAAAAAATGTAAATTTTAAACATTGCTGCCTCGCACCAGATTCTGCCTGTGTGTCTGCTTCCTGCTGATAAGGGGGAAAATAAAGACCCACAGGCTCCATTTAAAAGTCGAGAGTCCAAAGGCCCACGTGTTTCATGCTCAAGGTTGGTCAGTCTCAGTCCGGGGTATAAAAAGCACTCAATTCAGCATCTGACAGTGAACAAGGGCGTTTTGGAGAAGAGGGGGAAATGGGTTGTAATAAAAAGGGGTGAAGGAGATGATCGGCCTTCACTGCAGGCCGATGCACTAGTGTGACTTCGGACACAGGGCCACCTCGGTGTGGACACCTGTCAGAGGTCACCCTGCGGTACGGCTGCTCAGTGACCAGCCTGGTCCCCACATGAGGAGCACGGGGCTGGGCGCCATGTCTCTCCTGAAGGACGATGCTAGACGGTTCCGGACACGTGACTGGTCGCGCAGGGGCGCGGCCTCCCTCTGGGACAGGCAGCTCCGGATTCTCGTGGTGAGTGAGAATACGAGTCCGGGTCCGGCGCTCTCTCCCTGCCCTGCGCTGTGCACGAGGTCTTCCGAGAGCCGCGTGGGGTGATTTAGTTGGTTTCAGCGGCCATTCTTCTCCATTAATTTTAAAACCCCTGTGCTAGTGTGAGTCAGATTTCACTCCTTCCAAATGTTAAGCAAGCCTGTGGGCTGGAAATGCAGTCACCTGAACGTGAGTAATAAGCAAAGCACGGTGCTCACTGAGCTTCTGCAGGGCGGCATGGTGTACAGCTGGTTCTTTCATATTTCAAACCGGTGCCTGGTCCCCAGAGATGGAAGAAAGCATTAAGTGCATGACCTTCAAGGGACCTAAGTATAAACCCCAATAGGAAGTGGTTTCAGTTTTATTCCCAAATTCCATTACACACAACTACAGGAAGCACGGCTATCAACGTAGCCAGCGTTAGAGATAAGGGTCAGGCAGGAAATGACTTTACACGTGATGTCATCCTTACAGCTCTGTCTCAGCCCTCCCGGAACGAAACAGGGGCATGGGCAGAGGCAGGGACAGACTCCATCACGGCTTCTGCCGGTGTGGCCAGTGCTGCTCCACGTGGCTGTGATGCGGCCGTTAACGTTGCAAGAAAGGATGAGAAAAGAGGGCGCGAGGGAGGGCGGGGAGGGGTTAGCATCCTAATTAGTGAATAAGATACACCTGAGCTGGGGAAGCCAGTGAAGGTCACCAGGCCCTTACACTCCTTCAGGCAGTGGTGTCCTTGCGTCGCTTCTTGGGCGGCGTTTCTGCTTTAGAGAACACCTGGGACGGTGGTCACAGCATGAATCACGGCCGTGTCACTCAGGCACCTGTCACTGTCAGGCGTGAGGACATGCGAGAGAGAGGAACTGGGCTCAAACCCCAGCTCATGTGACTCTGGGCAAGCGGGTTGGTCTTGCCCCTGCAAACCAGGCCGATTCCTGGGGGTCGCATGGGCTGGAAGGAGGCGACAGGGCGGCGTGTGGACTACATGTTTGTAGTCACTGTCCTTTGACTGCAAAGGAGACAGCTAAGTAGGTTTTCAGCTTTAAAAAGAATTGTAGTGAAACATACGGAACATAAAACTTACCATCTCCGATGAAGGACATTCCCACAGCCGTGAGCAAATCTCCAGAGCTCCTTTCACTGGTAAAACTGCGCTTCTGCACCCGTTAAACCCTAACGCCCGCTGCCCCGCCCCCGGCCCCCGGCGCCCACTCTGCTGCTCTCTGTCTCCGTGAACGTGACTCCTCCGAATGCCTCGCATCTGTGGAATTTGCCTTTCTGTGACTGGCTCGTGTCAGATAATCAAATTTTTGACATTGCTTTTTGAGATTTGACTAATTTTTACACTCCAACCACAGCTCTGGCACCTGCATGCTTCATTGCTATCGCGCATGATTACCCAACTACTTAGATACAACCACGACGATTTCCAGACTAAAGGCGATCAATTAGAACGAGTTGGAACACGTAAGGGGCAATGGATGGATCCGACACAAAGGCAGTCGATTCTCAGGTCGCCGGCCGTGTCGTGGCCCTTGTGTCTTATCCCTTTTACTGTTTTGTAAACTCCTGGAAATCGGGTGTGCTGGGCGCACATTAGGGGTGAAAAAATACGAACGAACTAATGGGCAAGTTAAGAAGTCAGTGGGTTCAGATCTTACTTTATGAGCTGCTGGCGGAAAATGTTCATCACGGAGCGTCTCCCTCGCTGTGGTCCTTGACTCACCGACCGGCAGCATTAGAGGATGCAGAATGATTTCAACGCCATCTTAAGAAAAGCCCAGCGCGAAGATGCAGCGAGGAAAACCACTGCGCATCAGCGTTCAGATCGCAGACACCGTGTGTCCCATCAGCTTCAGGACGTCCGTGCACACGTCAGAACTGTTTAGTTTTCCAACTCTGGAGTACTGATTGATTTTTCACAGCCGTCTCGCCAAATGTTTAAAACGTTCCAGTACTCAGGACCAGTCAGCACGCCGATGTCAGGGCGCGTACACTGTGCTGGCGGAAACGAGGCCTCTAAGGGGGCAACTGAAGCCGCGTGTGCATTCGCCGCCCACCCCCCAGCCACCCTGCAGACTCAGTTCCAGGGAATGCGTCCCAGTGCTCCAAGCCGCGTGGCCGTGGTGAGCTGAGCGATGTCCCCCAAAGACATCTGCGGTCTCATCTGTGAAGCCAAGGGCCTGTGACGGTGTCGTGTTCCGCAGGGAAACACCGGTTGCTACTCAGCTGACGTCTGTTTCATACTCAACAGAAGACGCTCCTGGACCCCACAGGTCGCGTCAGGGTGGATGCGACGGCAGAGGGGTTCCTGCGGAAGCGAGTCGGCGTGGGCTTGGCCGAGACTCCACCCGTGTTCACCGCCTGGGGAGGTGGAAGAAGCGGCGCTGCCTTCAGACGCTGAAAAAGCCAAGAAAGGGTCCTCTCCCCTACGGTCTGGTCTCCGCAGAGAAGGCAGCCCTGCCATCACCTGGACAGGAAGACATCTGTGTTGTTTCAAGCCACCTGGTTTGTGATACTTTGTTGCAGTAACGATAGGAAAGCAGCACAGTGAGTGACCCGAGAAAGATGCTCACCAAAGCCGTTTCGACAAAAAGTGTAAGCAACGTAAAGGCCCATCAGTAAAAGCCTGATAAAACACTGTCCCTTCCACGGATGTTGATGACTTCACCGAAGAGGGGACACTGGAGGCAGCCGTTCTTTCTGCTTTTGGCGAGGGTTGCCTGTCAACTTAGAATACAAGAGAGGAGAACAGTGAAGAAACTCCAGGTCAGAAACCGTCCTGCTCATAAACGCCCAGCGAACGCAACCCCACGCTGGGACTGCGGGGCTTCTGAGTCACCCAGCCTCGCTTCCTTCTCGCCATAAATCTATAAATCTTGCCGGCACTGTGCTAAACACTGGGAAACGGAGAGAAAAGCAGCCGGCTGACTAGGGAGGGAGGAGGAGGAGCAAGTGCAAGAAATGCCAGGCCAGGGGCAGCGCGGGGGCTCCTCGGGGGCACAGGGAGGCCGGCCGCCGGCTGGTACAAGGCCTCCAGTTCCAAGGGAGGCACGGGACTCGGCCAGACTGAGAGGGCGAGGCCGGGCCCGGGGGAGGGGGAGCGGCTCACACCGACCCCCGTGTCGGCAGGGTGTCCAGTGTGGGTGTGGGGAGGTGGCACACACACAGCAGTGAACTCTAAAATGCCACGCTAGGACTGTTACATACTTGGCTTTTTCACATTCTCTGAACCCCAGTTTACCCACCTTCAGCACAGAATCACAAAACCTTCCTTGCAGGAGGGGAGTGGAGGGACTTGCCCCCAGTCCCAGGGCCAGATACGGAGGACCAGTCCTGGGAGCCCGGGGCCGCACTCCGTCCCCCGCCCCGGCGGCTGGAGCCACCGTGGCTCTGTAAGCCCAGCGCACTGAAGAATGAAAAACATTCTGTGGTTTATTTTAATCATTTATCCTTAACAGATCACTGCTTTTCACACATGCACAAAACACAATGAAATGAAGTCGTGCTATTCAAGTGGATTACAGACTAAAGCTCTATTAATTCACGGTTCATTACAGGCCATGTGCTCTGGTAATGGGGCAGAGATTTGCATTTGATAATGGACGCCTTCTTCCTTCAGCGCCTTCGTGGTGCAGACCAGGAGGCCTCGTTTAGAGAGAGCCTTTGAGCGCCGTGGCGAGTGGGGCCTGCGCGGCCAGCCTGCATGTGGCCCTGTGGATACTGCCTTGAAAGAAAGCAAACTTGTGTGTCAGGGTCCCATGGGGAGGTCTTTAGGACACACTTGAACCTGGACCCCACTTTCTAGATTCTGATTCTGTAGGTCCAAGTGCAGCCCAGGCGTCCTAATGTATTTTAAAGTTCCCCCAGACAATGCTGACATAAAGCCAGGGTTGGAAAATACCGTAACTGAGAGCGAGAGAGACTGAGAGGAAGGACTCCATTCAAGTTTTATCAACTCATTTGCAGATATTTGTGAAAAGACAAAGAATGGTAAAGAAAAAAAAAAGATGCGGAAATGGAAGCAAAAGGCAGCTTCCCGCCGGCCACGGCAGGGGGGTGGACCCTGGCCTGGGAGCCTGCGGCAGGTGGCCACGCCCCAGGGCGTGGCTGCGGGCGGTCTGTCCAAGTTCACCAGGCCACATGCTGGCTTCCTGACCAGGCGGCCAGGACATCCCCAGGGAGGATGGAGGCCTGACATGACCCTCAACCTATGTTAGAGATGCAGGCACTGGTTGGAGGGCCACCGTGGTGCCCTGCACACGTCACTACAGAGACAGCCTCAGGCCTGGCCCTGGACCCAGTGTAAACCTCGGCCCACCATCTGGCTTGTGATGATGGCACCTGGGCGGAGGACACCAGCCTCTCTGACCCTTTTCCCTCATCTACAAACCAGAGGTGGAATGCCCCGGTTCGCGGTGAGGACTGCCGACCACTTCCTTCCTTCCCTCCGGTCTCCTTCCAAGAGCCTCCCTGCCGCGTGCCCTCCCAACCCGCGGGCCGCAGCTCGGTGCCCAGCCTGGGTCAGTGCCCACCGCTGGGCATGCCTGGGCAAACGTGTGAACCAAAGAATGCTCTAGCCATGTCAGAAGGTGCTGAGGCAGCCAAGGCACCAAAAAATATAAAATAAAAGGAAGAAAACAGACCCATGAAGAAAAGAAGTTGACATGATAAAACCCCACGCAGAGGCCACGCCTAGCTCCACGGGACTTTGGCCCCCGTGGGGCTCAGCAGGTCCTTGGTATGTTGCATTAGGCTGGTCTGAGCCGGCCAGTTCCTGGCCACTGACAGTGGCAGTCCCTGACAGGGACCCTGCGTGGAGCACTTCACTGACCACCTGTTATGCCTTCAAAACTCACAGTTGCTGCCATGTGCTTAACAGGTAGTAAAGCTGCCAACGCGAGTAGCTCCCCGGTGAGGCCGCCGGAATGACTTAGGATTTTCAATTAGTTAGGCTAGCTGCAGGGGGTCACAGATACTTTATACAGCAATGGCAGGTGGACTCTTTGGAAGTCAAACACACTGCTATTTTTCTGTGTTCGTCTTCCTCATTAAGTAAAAGCCTTCTTGACTACTGGAGGAAAAATAATTGTAACAGTCCACTGAAGCTGAGAAATAAGCAAACTTGTTTTATTTTTAAAGGCTAAACATGGCTGATCTGCACTAATCATAACATTTTTAAGGAAATAAAACAATATTCAACATTTTTAGTCTATAAATAATACCCCACTTTACTTATTCTATTAGCAAAACATAAGGCTGGAAGTAAGAAAGTGGGACGATGCATATGTATTTAAAGGTGTCAGACATGGTATCTGATCCTGAGAAAAAGACATACATGGAAAAAATGGCTCAGGCATTTTATAGTAAAGAATGGCATTTAAAGGTCTACAAATACCTGACTTGACCGGCTAAGCCACTGTTCAAGTCTTTAACTATGAGAACCGCAGGGGCAGGGAAGACAGAGAGAATCAGCATTAAAGGGCCTGCCGCGCTGTCAGGGGTCAGTGCAGACCAGGCCCTCAGGCCCAGCTGCGCCGCTCTTCGGGTGTCCCCTCTTCCGTTTACCCGGTGCCTGCAGACCCAGCAGCCCCTTCTGAGGCGTCACGGCGCCCGGTGGGCGGCAGCCTCGCTGCTCACAGCGGCTGCGCAGAAACAACTGCGCCCGTGATTAAGTAGCGAAGCCCGGAACCAGCGGACGCCTTCGTCTTAGGAATACGCCTTAGGAGTGTGACTGACGGAAATAAAGACAAATACTGGCATGAAGGGCATGATAGTTTATTTTTAAAAACTGTACCACACTGATCACAGCGACCAGCTTACACATCAGGATGGCTTTTCTCTTGGTGTCGACACCGCAGTGCTTTGTACACTGAAATGTTCCAATAGGACCAAGAACGTTAGCGAAGGAAAGGTCTTAGGTGAAAATAAACACTAATAATTCTGGTGTCCTACCCCCACAGAATTAATTTAAAACGCCTATGAATCAGTGGCATTATAATGTTGTCATTATCAAAAACAAAGTTCTCTTTTAAGTAGGCAGCATGAACTTGGACTTCCTTGTACTTTAGTCTTTAGTTTCTATAATTTAAGCTGTGTCCACCCTGGCCAGTGCACAACCCTGTAAGACACCTCAGAAAATTTCCATGCGACCATAGCAAAGTTTAGTGATTTTACTTAAAAAAAAAAAAAAAATCAAACCACCATCAAAATAAAGAGGCGAATAAAACTGGTTTTCGAATCATTTAAAAAGCATAGTGCTTGTGTGTCCAATACAGACCCAAACTTAAATTAAATGCTAGAATTATAATCTCCAAACTTCTGCCATAAAATTAACATTTATACATATATGAGTGTTGTTTATCAAACTGTATTCTGCAATCAGTAAGAGAGAGTTACCTTTTAGAGAACAGCACGTTTGGTTACAGTCCCACTGATCTGTAGTAGAGAAAGCCACAGGATGTTAAACCTGGCTCTAAGTTTCCTAAGGTATATCATTTTGATCAAAATTACGATACTCTGATCTGAAAACTTCAACCCATACAAGGTTACTTTCAAGAGTGAATAAATGTGCCGTTGAGCAATTATGTCAACAATCACCCTTCTCTGTAATCGATGTGACTCACCAATGTTTCCAACTAATCTCTTTATTTCCGTGTTAGCATCTCAGTGCCCAGGGGTTTCTCAGGCAGCTTAAGTCTCACTCCATAAAAACAGTAGCTACTTTAACCTGGCAGTGACGATTCTCACATCTGTAAATGCAAGAATCCCATCACTTAGCTCAGCAACTATGAAAAACATTGAGATTTTGGCACTTCAAGCCAGAATCTCTTTGTGCTTTTTAAATGAAGCTGCTTTGGAATCTTTTTGGTATTTATCAGCCATTTCTATTTCCCTTATAATAATAAAAGAATATATTTAAGGTAATTTTCAATGTTCAATGTCCTGGGGGCTTATCAGTCCTTGAAAACAAGCAATTGCTTCTTTCTTTCAGCTGTGGAATATAGAGAGTATTTCTGGTCCCTCCTCAGATGGACATTACTTGTCACCATGTAACACTGAATTTTACAGACGTCCCTGAAAAGTGTTTGATTAAGTAAACGATGAATCACAGTGGAGTCTCAATTGGTTAACAGTGTAGATCCATTAAAAAAAAAATCACACTGAATAGTTAAAGAAAATCTTCAAGCTAAAAACAGAAGAAAAGGAAAAAAACCCTCCTAACAAGTAAAACTGAGGGTGTCCCCACCAATCTTGTGCAGTGTCCCCGGTTAGCTAGACTCCGCCTTCCCCGCGCTGCAGGGCAAGTCCGTGGGGACTGCCCCCGTGTTTCCAGGATGCTGGTGGGGAGAGGCTACCTCGCTGTAGCATCTCAGGGAGCAGAGTGGCCCCCTTTCCTCCGCTAATGGACTTCTAACCCAGCGATGAGCACCGAGCCCCCCTGTGCTGCACTCACCACGGGATCAGGGACAAATCCTGTACACGGGTGACAGAGCCCTCCCGCCCGCCCCGGCAAAAGCATGGAGTCCCAGCAGGCTGTGACCCTAGGCACCAACTGGCCTTTCATGCTTCCCATCAGAAAAGTTGTGTTTACTTAAAAGGGGGGGGGGAGAGAAATGAAAAACAATGTCTAAAGGCACAAAGTCGCATAGCTGCTCTAGTTGGAGTTTGTAAACAGAGAACAGGCTGAATTTGGGGAACCCCAATCTACGAGAGGGAAAGGCATCCAGGACAGCCTCTGGCCCCGCCGGCTTCTCTGAGACCCTTCGTGGGTCCTGAGGTCTACAGAGTAGGCTCTAAATACCCACACTTCAAAAAGCAGTAAGGCAAATAGTATACTCATTATTCCAGAAGTTACAATGGTAGCGTAGGCATACATAGTATAACTTAGTTACAATGTGCGGTGCTGTTTCTACTATAGAACCGTCTTAACCGTTCCTGCCCTACGTAATTATATGTTCAGCCCAGTTTCAGTTAACACAAAACCAGCCTTGTACCACCACTGAGCGTTGGCCACAGCTCTTTGACAGCAGTTTTTATTCTGCTGCAGAAATTATTCTTGAACTGGAAAGAGTCCGCAATCCAATGTCCAGTCATTAAACGCTATCATATTTGTGAAGAGCTTCTTCCAACTTCTGTGTCACTTTTTGGAAAAATATTATTTGTTGTTGTAAGAAATGCTGCATCTGTGATTTAAAGTCTCTTACTCGAATTTGGTGGAAATGGTGAATCTCGGCCAAGGTGGCAAAAGAAATGGTGTTGCAGCGGTCCTGGATGCCGTCTGCCTTCTGCGCCTCCATCTTGCCTTCCTCCACGTGCCGCCGGCTCTCCTTCACTTTGGTCAGCGCTCCTGCGGCGAAAAAAAGGACTTCAGAAAGCAGACACACACGCCCGACGGCACGGGCACACAGGGCACAGAGGCGGGCACCGGCAACGCTCGCCTGAACTATTTCCAAGTCCCTTGGAATTTAAATGATGACTGTTACGACTTATTTAAAAAGGAAGCAATCTGGTCGAGTTTCTGAAAACTCCAATGCTGCCCTTTCGCTGGTTAGAACCAGCCTTTGCCATCGACCAAGCAATGGTCCTCTCTCTTCCAAGCAGAAATGCTATAAATAACAGACAATAAGCTGCAGAGAATTGTCCCTAAAAAGACACGAGAGACTCTGCGCTTCCCACATTCCTCGGAGAAAAGGCCTGCCACCTTCACACACACATGCAGGGAGGCCAGAAGCAGGTCTGCAGCTGTTCAGGTGGAAAATAACACAATAATTAACTAACAGTAACACAAGAGTAAACTGCGTTTCGCAAACTCACAACTGCAACCCTACTTTTGCCCAAACTGGATATTAAGAGTTTTATCTATAAAAACAAGACCCCAGAGCTTGCAGCCCACTTCTCCGGAAGTCTCCCTAAGGAATCGGTGCATGGGACTCCAGGGCTGGATGGGGGCAGCTCGGTGGCACCCCCTTGAGTCCTGTCCCAGGTCACGTGGGGGGACCACCCCCGTGCGTGTGGGCAAGGAAGGGGTGAGTGACGCCGGCATGGCTGGCTCTGACCCTGCAGTCCGCCAGGGCCCCCACACCTGGAGCGCAGGGCCTGTGGGGTTCCATCCGCCGCCTTCTCTTCAGGGGCTGTGAGGGTGAACGAAGGTGTTTTGGGTGTGCCTAGTGGTGATCTGGGAAGGACGCCAGAGGTGCCACAGCCTCTTGCTGAGAAATGTCACCCAAAATCGTATGCAAGGCGGAGGGAAAGGGATGTGACCCCGCCCCGCCCCGCTCCCAGAACACAGCCACGTGAAGACACAGAAACCGCTGGGTGCCAGGGTTCAGGGGCAGGAGACAAAGGACACCACAGGTTCCTGCGAACGAGTGACGACGAAGCCCCTGCACACGGCCAGCCCCGCGCGCCCTGCCAGCCCCGCGGGCGAGGGAGAGGCGCCGGACCCCGCGCGGCAGCCTGAGGACGGGACACGGGGCGGGAAGGGGAAGTGGCTGCGGGGAAGCTGGGGGCTCAGTGTCAGAATCTTCGGTTCGGCCAATGGTGACACACACAAGGGGAAAAGCCCTATTTCTAAATCTCTTCAAACCGCCGGCGCAGCAATGCAGAGTCAACACAAACGGGGCCCTTAGAGACAAAAGGAGGCACTTTTTCCAAGACAAAGCCAAAGGTCTGAGAATTTAAACCCACCGACAACAGGGGTTACACGCACGTCGCGCGCGGGGACACGCCCCCATCCGTGCTTCCTAAGCGTGGTCTCACGGGAGAAGCAGGGAGCGCCCACTTGCACGGGCCCCGCCGCTGCCGGGCGGGGCTGCGCCCCGGGGAAGCCGCGCATGCGCGCGGACACGGCCTCGGGAAGACCCCCGGCCAGCTCCGCGCGGAGGCCCGGCACCCGCGAGGTTTGGCGCTTTTTATACAAAAGCTGACACTGAAAAGACCGGGAAAGCCTGAGCCAGAACTAAAGGGAAAAATTTCCAAAGCGATGACTAAGCACAGGAAACTCTGAAATACACGGTTACGAGGTGAGAGAGGGCGAGAGAGCAGGGTGTGGGGAGGAGCCTCGGGGCGCGGGGGGCGCGTCCGCGGGCGCCTGGGGCGTCGCTGTGTCGGTGGGTGCTGCCCTGCAAGGACCGCCAGGCCTGTTCCTGAGCCTGCCCTTCCCCGCGGGGCACGTGCCCGGCACGGGGCCTGGGGCCTGAGGCTGGCCCGGGCTGCGCGGTGGCGGCCGCGCGCACCTATGAAAACCGGCTTAAAAATGGACGAGCCCGAAGCTTCCACAGCTTCCCACGTCGGCACACATTTCAGAGCTCTCGGAGCAGCAGCGAGTGTGAGGTCTCTCTGGGGCCTGAGGACCGTCTGGCATCCAACGCCTTCGAGCTTTTCAGGGAGCCGGGGAAATCGGAGACTCGGTGTTCTCCCAAATACGAATTCATTTAGCACGTAGCACAACTGTTCTTCTCTTCAGAGCCCCGGAGCCGCTGGGGCGGGAACCTGACTGCACGGAACCAACGCTGGCGGAGGCCCTGGCGGGCGCTTCGCCCGTGAGCATCCGAGTCCCCGCCTCCTGTGCGTCCCTGAAGAAGCCACCTCGCAGGGCCAGGGCGCGCGGAGGACGGGCACAGCCTGGGGACACGGAGTGAGCGAAGCAGGACCCCGACCGCCGCCTTCTCCCAGGTGCCGCTGCGGCGCTCGCGTCACGGGAAGGTGCGCGGGGTGCGGCGGACAAGGGGCCGGCGGACGTCCCCAGCACGCGCTGGGCGCCTGCTCCGCACCAGGCCCGCGCGGCGGCAACTCCCTAACAGAAGTGACTCCCGGTTTTACAACGAGGAAACCGGGAAGCTACTCAACGCCTTTGAGCCTCAGCGTCGCCAGGTAACCAGGTAAGAGGTGAGGCAGGGTCTGCGAGTGTAACTGATGGCAAAGCACACACGACAAATACTTAGAAAAGGAGCTGGGGCGCGAGTGGCCAAAGAGCAAGGCGGGCCGGCCGGGCGCTGGGGGAGGGGCTGGGCAGGTGCAGATCCGCAGCCGGCGGGGGGCGCTCCCTCCCCCTCCTGCTTCCTTACGAGGTCCCTGCCTTTTACCTGATGTGCAATTCAGAGGCCTCATACGTGGAAGAAACTCTATGCAGGTTTTGAAGTTTCCCTCCGGAATCTTACCCCATTCAATTCACTGACTGCCTGTGAAGTCCTTTAATATTTATAAGACGTTTGATTTTCTTATCTTCGTAGTGACACAGTGAAGATGCCGTAAAACAAAACACTGAAAAAGCAGCACATACATCATCGTTTTCAGAATCGGAGCCGGGGCCGCGTCTGCCCCCACCACTGGAAGGTGATGTAAATGAAGAACCACTGAACACAGTATCCTACGACCCCTTTAGAATAACACAGGCTCTGCTTTGGTGCGGGTAGATCCAGGCAAAAAAAAAACTGTTTCACAAACCTGGAATGAAGGTCAGAGCAAACCGCTGAGGAGGGAAGCGCCCAAAAGCCGACCCTGCTTGGAAGTTCAGCTGACCCGCCTGCCGCAGCTCGGGCCGCCGGTGCAGCGCGCTGGGGCTGCGGGAGCAGGGAGGCAGGGGATGCAAGATGGGTTTTTATAAACAGACGCGGACCCTGTTTTAGGGGCTCATTTGATTTCTGAGGTGACGAGCTTATCTGCCTGAAACAATTAAAGGTCTATTCAGTTTGACTGGACGGTTCTCCTGCTAGAAATTATCTGTACACATTTCTACACATCACACATTTTCATACTTAAAATTTTAAATATCACAAGAAAGGCAGGGAAAGCCAAATTTTCAATTGGGTCCAGCCTCCAAGCAGTGAGAGGCCAGCGAAGGGATACGCCCAGGGCAGAGACGGGTCACCCCGGACCTGCCACTTGACTTCTCGGGTTCAGTCCCCCAGAAATTCCAGCAACCTGCAGCCGCCTGGGTCTGGCGGCCGGGTGGGGCTAAGCGCCACCCTTCTTTCAGACAACCTCCCAGCCGCACGGCACTTTTCGCCAAACCAAGACAACTGTACAAAAGCTACAAACGCCACCCAGAATCCAAAGAACAAAGGAAACACATATTTTTTTAAATCACGGCATCAATACAAAAGCAGGCTAAGGTTTTCAAAACCTCGCTCTTTTTAAGTGGTTAATATGGGTGAATCTGCCCCTGTCGGCCCCCTCCCCCCAGACAGTGCCACATTGCTTCCAAGCCAAAAAGGGACATGGAAGAGTATGGGAGAGAAATCGTACAATAAACTAGGAGAAAAGTGGTCACTGGCAGATTAAACAGAAGACCCCGCAACACTCATGGGGACAGTACCAGCTTTTAAAAGAAAATTAAAAAGTCGTACTCGGAGGGAAACCCATTTCAGAATGGGCGTGTTAAGTGCATTGCTGTGGAGTTGTTTCTGGGCTAACAGACAGGCGTTAGGTAGCTGCACCTGGAATACTACGTGGGCGTAGTAAGATTTTGTCATGGAGATGAAATGCAGGCACGTACTGACTTCTGGGGTTAAATAAGGAAGGCCCAAGCGCACCAACAGTGTGAGAATATTCCAGAATGCAGGAACATCTCCAGGTCCGAAGAAAAGGCAGCTTACAGAAGGTAACACTTGAGGAAGCACAGGCCGCCCCGCCCCAGCTACCCAGCTGAAAATAAACCCCCAGAAGGTATTCAGGCCACAGGAAAGGACATTAATGAGAGGGAGGCAATTCGCTTCAGCCACAGCCACCCTGGGGCCCCCAGACAGTGGTCTCCAGACCCCGGGCAGAGCTCAGCCACCTGGGTTGGTGTCGCCCCCTGTGCAAGGGCAGAAAGGGGCAGCGAGCCCCCAGAAAGGCCACAGGCCGACCGTGACCTTCCGGCGGAGCATGTCAGGGCGTCAGTCCGTTAGTCCGGCGAATCGCTAGACTTCCCCCCAGGACAGAAGCCCCACTCAGAAACCAACGGCCCTAAGCCTTCAGCCCAAGAGGGGCAGCCGAAGGCCCGGGACTTTCTTCCCGCCCCCTGGCTGACGAGACGCCCACAGGGGCGGTGGCGGGGCAGTGTCCGGAGCCCCCTTCCAGGCTTTCTTCGTTTCAAAGAGCTGAAAGGGGCTTCCAAGAGTTTGGGGTGCAATTCTCTCTACCTTACAAACAAGGGGCTAAGTGACTTGCCCCAAGTGCCACAGCCAATTCATGGCACAGAACTGGCCACCCCCGGCCACCCGCCGCTCGCCGCTGCCAAGGGCCCGCCCTCCCTCAACTGTGCAGCTCAGGGAAGGATGACCGGCACGCTGACCTGGCTGCGAGACTGTCATGAACAAAACCTCCTGGGCTCCGGGGGCTTCTTAGCTGACTCTGTACAGACAAAGCGCCGGGCAGTGTTCGCTTTCACACTCACTGCAGCCGCCCCGGCTCCCCATCGCCGAGCCCAGCTGCACGGGAGTCAGGTCCTAAGTCCACCTCCCCCCGCCTCGTCCCTGCGCCTCCTGGTGGGAGCCGCCCAGCCCAGGTTCAGAGCATGTTCAGCTGCAAAGGACAGAGCACGAGGCGGCCACCGCCTGGTTCACAAAGCACGGGCACTCGGGGCTAGAGTAATTAAGCTATTGTCGTAAACACAAAATAAGGAAAGCTAAACAATCAAATCACATGACATGTATCACATTATATCATATTATAACCTTAAAGGGGCCAACCTCCAAGAAACTCCTTTATAGATTAACTATGACCCAGGAAGTAGGTGTCATTTTCGGAAGCATCACCTTCCTTACAGGGCGTTACTTCCTTTGTGAGAACTGTCTCAGAGGCACCCCTGGGACTGGGCTGGTCTAAGATGGGCACGGTCAAGCTCTGGTGTCAAGGGGCCCATCAGCACAGGTGAGGACCACCGCCAGCTGATGGCGCACGACAGCGCACAGTCCTACACACCAAACCGAACGAACGGTGTCCCTTCCCCCATCTGCAGAGAAAAACCTTTCCTGGGAACCTGGGACACCCCCTGCGCCCCCTACGTGTGGAAGAGCCTCTCAAGGCCTCTCAGGCACTGAGCACTCCACCGGAGAGGCGCCCTCCCCTCCACCCGCCCCTGCCACCGGCTCAGGGCCCAGCGCTGCCGGCTGCTCCCAACACTTGCAGCCCCACGGGGGCCGGGTTCCCCACTGGAACTCTGCCTTCCTCTCCTCAGGCAGAACTCTGGTTCCAGCATGTTCCGTCCCTCTAAGACCAATCATCCCGAAGGCCCAGTCACTAAGGAATAAGCATCCAAAGGCTACATTTTCCCTCTTACAAAAACAAAAAAAGCAAATCATGAAGATGCCAACAACATGGACTCGACTTTCTGTCTTCCCAGGGCCCTGCCCCGGAAAACCAGAGCCCGGGTGTGGCTGCGGGGCCGGGAGAGAGGCTGCGGAGCGGTGCCCACGCCTGGACGAGGCCTGTTTGTCTGCAGTCGCTGGCACAGCGACAGGTGGCAACAAAACGCAGACCTGGTCCCGGGTCTGCTTCCCTCTCACCGGCTCCCACCGGCAGCCTCCCCCGGTCCCCACTACGCCCCGCCCACCAGGCCCTCCCTTTTCCTTCCTCCCTTTGGTTTCCACCCGCCCCCACCCGCCCCCTTGTCATCACTCTTTCCCCTCTGGGCTCCAAGGAAAACACCTCTCAACACAAAGGCCCACATCACCCCAACTGACAAGAGGTAGGGTGGCATCCGCCCAGCAGGCAGGACAGTCACTGGGGAGCAGCACCTGCTGGGCTCTGCACCTGAGTCTCGTCTCATTCTCTTACCCCTGTAAGAGAGGCGGCCCCCGAGCCCTGTCCGAGGTGGGCAGCAAAGCCGAGGAAACCCAGCAAAGGGTCCGGCTGCAAGGGAGCCTGGGTCGTCCCAGGTCCCCGCGCAGGGAGTTTTGTCACACCTGGTCCGGTGGGCACTGCCTCATCTGCGGAGACGTCGGAGCTCACGGAGCAGCCCGTGCAGAGCACAGCGCTCGCCCCGCAGAAGGCTCAGGGGCAAGCAAGCCCACCGACAGCCTCCTGCCCTCCAGATGCCACCCCATGCCCCGCCACGCCGCGGGGCCCCACGTGTGGCCACATTAATGAGCACGGGAGGCCACGCACAGCAATGCAGGACGCAAGCCACATAGTGCACACTTCTGAAGCCGAGAACTATAAAAATTCAAAGATAAAATGAATTAAAAACTCACTTTCAATTCATAAACATGATAAATGACAAAGAGAACTTCTGAGTCATTTTGGAAAGGAGGTAAGAGGGGGACAAGGAAAATAAATTGCCAAGCAAACAACAACAAAAACCCCCCAAAACGAGTAAAGAAAGCCTGGTTGCTTGAGGATGAAGTACTGACCATTTAAAGAAGGCGGGCCTCCAAGCTCAGTTGGGTCCTGAAGCTACAATAGGAGGGAATGTGTGCCCGGTGAGAAAGCCCTGTTGCATCCCAACCAGTCAGCCCTCGCAGCTCCGTCCCGCCGTCGCGAGCGCACCAGGGCAGAATGGCGCTCGGTACAGACGGCCACCTCCGCCACAGCGTGTCCCGTCCTGACTCTGGTTTGCTGCCCCCGACCGCACACACATGTGCGTTCCTACAGCCCCCTCTGCTCCACGACGAAGACAAGTCGCAGAGTTCCACTTGGTAAAACAGGCTGTTCACTGCCTGCGAAGGTTCCCGTGGTCCAGCCTACGTCGAATGTTAAATATGTGACATAGTTACCAGGGTGATAAATTGAAGAGAATTCTGTAAACATAGTGCTTTTATTTCAGGAGAGGTGGATATAATGGTGAACATGTTGATTTGTTTAGGGCCAAGCACACAGAGATAAAGACGTTAAATCTGAAAATAGGAAAAGAAAAAGCTTCGTTTCTTTTCTTAAAGACTGAATACCCACAGCATCTTAATGAGAGGAGGTAGAAAGACTATCCTGGATAATCATGGACAATAATACTTTTTAAAAACGACTGATTTCACAGAACATAACCCACAGGCTGGTTTCACTCCAGAGAACACGAGTGGTGCCGCGGCCTGCAGCTTGCGGCCGCCGACGCCGAGGCCGGGCTGCCAGGCGAGCGTGTGCGCAGGGGCCGGTCTGAGCGAGCGCGCCGCGCCCGGCCGGTTCGCAGGCTGCCAGCACCTTGCGCTTTGGCGCCTTTCCGACGTGGAATGAAGGTATTTGTACGAAAGGGAAGAGTGGACTTTGGAAAGGACCTTCGGCGAAAGGCGGAACCTGAGCTTCTTTCTTCTGGGAAGAGAAGGGGAGCCCGTGGCTAAAATCAGCGGAGCGGCCGCTCCCGAACAGGGGAGCCCCGCCGAGGGGCAGGAGGGCGCCCGGCTCCTCAGGGCAGACCCCGCGGAGGCTGGGCTCCAGGCCCACAGCCCGGAGGCGGACCGTGTGAGCTCGTCTGAGCCCGCGGGGAGAAGGGTGCTTTCCGAGAACACCTTTCTGGCTCCCAACTGTTCTCCCCGAAGGGTGTCGAGGTTTCAACTCCAGAATTGTAGCTATGGCCCCGCTGTCACAAGCCGGTCTGTGAGCCATCGGGCACTGACTGGTGGGCAGCACGGCCATCCCGCCTTCCTCCGTGCGTCCGTGGTGACCATTGTGACAGGCACTCCGCCTCACTTTCTGGTCAGCTCCCAGATCAGCTGTTTCAAACGGAAGGGCCCCCTGACCCTGGGTCTCCCTGCCTCTCCAAGCTGGCAGGGGGCAGGTTCCGTGGGTAGGAATGTGCACACCGGCCACAGCTGGACTTCCCCGAACTGGACACGCACGACCAAACCAGAGACAAAGCAAAGCCCCTAGAACTAGACCGTCTTCGAGCAGTCATGAAGCACACGCCACAGAACACAAAAACCTACAGACGCCCCACGCTCACACCCGTGAGCGTGTAGAGACGCCTCACTGCAGAGAACGGGTGGCTCTTGGGAAAATCGTGAGCATCAACCTAAGGAAACGCAACAAAGGGACCAAAGAACGGGCTCTCGGAGCCTCCCTTCACGCCGTTCCTCCCTTGCCCCTCAGTCCCGCTCCTCTCCTGAGCCTGCCTCCTTCTATTCCCCGCATCACTGCTTTCTGCGCCCAACCTGAAAACCTCAAGGATAGCTCCTCCAGCGGGCCCTGCTCCCCGGCAGGTGTCTCGAGTTCACCGGCTCCTTTCCAAAGCCAACCTTGCGCCGCCGGCCGCTCCAACGCGCACACGCCTGTGCTCAACCCGCAGGAGGAGCCGCCCGGAGCCCCGCCCACGGCTCCCAGGGCCGCAGTCCCGCCTCTGCGGTCCGCCTCCGTTTGCCCCCGCATCTTCCAGGAGGTTTCCAAGTGTGACACGAGGCGCCTCGGGCCCGGCACAGAGCAAGCCCTCGAAACACGTCCACTCTGTCACGACTCACGTGCCACTTCTCGGTGTCCTGCCCCGAGTGCCTGCTGACCGACGCACAATAAAACTCAGGTTCCTGCCGCGCAACTGCTCACCGTGGCACCGTGAGCGCCGGCCTCAGCGCAAGGTGGGACGGATGCCAACCCCGGCGTCCTCATCAGCTGGGATCCTGGGAGTCACCTCACTTCCCCAGGCCTCCGCTTTCACAGGTACAAACGCCAACGGGCCTATATCCTCCCTGGGGAGTTAACAGCTGTGCCAGGTTGGAGAGTATCCCTCCAGTTCACACCCACCTAGGACCTGTGACTGTCACACACGGCATAGCGATGTTTCAGTCAGCAACGGACCCCACACACGACAGAGGTCCCCTAAGATTACAGTGGGGCTGGGAAACTCCTGCTGCTTCCTGATGTCATGGCTGCTGTGACACCCTCATGCGATGGGTCACTCCTGCATCTATGTGGACGTGGTGTCCACAGACCTCACGCCCGGCTGGCCGTGTAAAAGCACAGCCCGTGAAGTCACACCCAGTCCGTGGTACCTGACGAGGATGACGAACGACCACGGTGCCAGCTCAGGGGTTCACCCGACTGCAGTTTTCGCTGTCGTTGCAGACTACACTGGACCTCCTCGCAAACACGCGCGCCGGGAAGCAGCTTCGCGGGGCCCGGCGGCCGCCGCAGCCGCATCCCACTGGCCACTCGCTCCCTCGCCACGCCACCTGCTCCTGCATGTGACTCGGTCTCGGGTGGTCCTGCCCAGGCACGTGCTGCGCAGGGTTGTAGCGCAGATGCCCCAGGCTGCCCAGGCACGCGGTGGGCCGGGCGTCTGGGCCTGTTAAGTGCCTCTGTGACATCTGCGCGACTAATCTAATGACGCATTTCTCAGAACGTACCCCATCGTTAAGCGATGCACGGCTATTTGGAAATAGGGTCTCTGCACATGTAATTAGTTTAGGTGAGGCCGTGCTGGATGGGGGTGGACCCTAAATCCAATGTGACTAGTGTTCTTGAAAGAGGAGGAGGAGACCAAGTGACAGACACACAGGAAGAATGCCAGGTGAAGGTGTAGGCAGAGACTGGGGTCGACAGGCCAAGGACGCCAAGGACAGCAAGGACTGCCCGCAAGCGCTGGAATCTGGAACAGGCATGGGATGACCGCCGTCCCCACGCCACTGGAGGAAGCATCTTGCTGTTGGACTTCTGGGCTCCAGCCCTAGGAAGTTAATACAATAGCTGATAATTAATGCCTAAAATTATTTGCTACACAAAATCGTTATACCATGTTAGTTAGATTCAAGGAAACCGAGGCTGAGAGAAGCCCAGAGCCCAAGGTCACACGGTGAGCTGGTGGGAGCTCAGCCCCACGCGGTGCCGACTCCCAGCCCAGGAGCACTCCGCGGTCACCCTGCTCCTGCGCGGAGTCGGGCGCCGCGCACCCACTGCCCGGAAGGCCGCAGCCCCCAGCGCAGGACGGCCACTGCTACGCACGCTGCAGCTGCCTGACCGCCAAGTCGTGGGTCAGAAGACACCTGACACTTCGGCAGTCGAAGCAAACTGAGACTTACAGAACGACGAAAAAATGGGAAGATTTACAAACGTTAGAGCCATTCTTAGCTCAAGTGCTGTGAACAAACAGAAGCCTGGGTGGGTTTGGCCCATGGGGCAGAGCCTGCAGGCCCTGCTCCCCTCCAAGTATCTCTGTGGGTGGCTCCATGGCCCCCAGCCTGCGGGCCATTCTACGCACCCCCAACCCCCATTCCTTACTCCATCCTGTAGGCACACGGCCCTCAGACTCCCCTCCCCCCACTCCCGGCACCTCCTCAGTTTAGGTGTCACCACGTCTGGCCGGGCCCCACCTGAGCCACCTGATGTCTGTCACCAGGACCTGTCCCTCTCCCCATCGGGTCGCCTACAACGCCCCCTCCGCACCTCTTGCTGCAGCTGTAAACCCAGTGTAAGACAAATCCCCCGAGGGGCTTCTCTGAGAGAGCGCCTGCGCCCCGCCACAGGCCCGGACACTCGCTGGGGCCCGGTGTCTTGCTGCGGCCGCTCCGAGGCTGACCCGCAGAGGCAGCCAGCATCTGGCCCTGGTTTTTGGACACAGGGCCCCCTCTGCCCAGAGTGCCCTTCCCTCGCCCTGCCTCCGGGCCGGCTTCCAGCTGCTTTTCTGGGACGGAGACTGGGAGGGGTTGCTCCCCAGTTAATGACCCCTCTCTGTCCTACTTCCCACACGGCACATGCCCAGGACTGTACCTGTCCCTCACTGACCTGGGCCGCCGGCGTGCAGCGTGTCGGCTACTGCAGGCCAACCGAGCCTGTCCTAGAGCGTTTCCAACATCAGCAATGCCCGGCTCAGCCACGCTCCTCCAGGCCCAAACAGGAGCCCCCTCCAGAGGGGAGCCGCGCTGCCGCCCGGCCTCCCAGGCCGCAGGCTCTCTGCCCCGGGCCAGGCCCTCTTCCTGTGGGCTCTGACCTGCAGCCACTTCCGCCTGCCACACCTGCCCTCCTGCAGAACTGAACCTTCCAGGGGCGCCGGGGCACCCCAGCGTGCACCACGCCAGTGCTGGGCCCGTCACGCAACAGGACGTGAGCACACTCTCTGGGCCTCAGGCTTTCAATTAAGCAAGAGGCCCCAGTAAAAGCGTCATAACGAAAGCTTCCCGGGGGGAAAGACGGGTACACACTCAGGGTTAAACTCCTAGAGTCGACAGAGTGAAATCATGAGGGACGTAACACTAAATTCTCGGACACATAACATAAAGCATTTTCACACTTCCCCTCCGTTACCCAATGAGTTCTGGGAAGTCATTTCATAGATGCACCAGCCTAAGACGTTTAAATCACTCATATGTTAACGAATAACTTCACCCAAAAAATGCATCCGGATCCTATTTTTATTTCCTGTGTACTTTCAAACTGTTATCCATATTCATGCCAATAGAAAAACAAAAACATTTTGTAAACCACAAGGGACGCCTATTTCAAAATCAACCAGGGGTGCTTACCCAGTGCCCACTCCATTAGCTTGGCAAGCGCCCGGAGACACGCCCCGCACACACACAGAACCCTGCGCCCCAAACCGACCCGCGGAAAAACGCGACCCCACGCAAATCAGGAACAGCCACGCGCCCGGACGCTGGGCACCAGCCCCCCTTCTGGTGACCGCAGACCACACCTGGAGGGGGCAGGGCACCTAGAAGGGGTGGGGCTCTCTGGGCCACAGAGCAGAGGCAGGGCTGCTGTGTGGGTGCCCAGAGGCCGGGTAGGGCTGCTGTGTGGGTGCCCAGAGGCCGGGCAGGGAGTGGCAGCTGGTCCGCCTGAGAGGACCTGCCCGCCTCACCTGCTCCACTCACGGCCCCCCACACCTCAGTGGCCCGAAGGTCCTTTCTCGCTGCTGGTCCCTCCTGACGTCGCCTATTCCCCTCACCGGCCCCTCCAGTCCCTTACGAAAACCTGCTGATTCTACCTTTAAAGTAACCCAGAGGGGACCCTCCTCACCCTATCCGCCCTGCTGTGAGCCCCTGGCTGGGTCTCTCACTGGATCAGTGGGGCAGGTTGTGACCGGGTGGCGCCCCACTCTGCCCTCAGCACGGCAGCGGCAGCACGCCTGGGTGGAGGTCCCCGTGCCTGCCAGGCCCCCAGCTCACAGCTGGGTCTGGTTCCCATCCCACTCAGGCTGCGACTCTAAGTCCTGCCCGTGACCTACGTCCCTAAAAATCAGGCCAGCCGGGCCCCCACCCCTGCTCGGCCCTCTGCGTTCCCAGCACCTGGCCCCACGGCCGCTCAGCGGGTGGCACACGACCACCGCCCCGCACCTCTGGCACCCTCCGTGTGGAAGGTGCCCTCCGGCACCTTCCAGCTCCTCAGGGAGGCTGCCCGGACCACCCTTTCTAATCCCTCATTCTGGCCCCCAACCCCCCGCCCGGCCCACTGCCCTCTTCTACTTTTCTTCTTTCCCCAGCACACCCCGCACTCCAGCCTCCGCTGCGATTCATTACTGTCTGTCTCTCAGTCTCCAACCTGCAAGCACAGAGGCCCCACAAGGGCGGTGGCTGGTCTGGGCCACTGATGCAACCCCAGCATCTTTAATTGTGCCTGATCCGTGCTGGGCACCAAAGTATTTGCTGAATAAAACAACTTTACCTTTCAGAGGATCTTATGGATAAATCTAGTAATTTACTTAGCTCCCCTCCCTAACCACCGTCTTCCTACCTGCTAACAACACATACAACTTCTCAATCGCAAGAGGACAGACCACAGTGGGGGACAAGGAGGCCTGGGAAGGCGCAGGGAGGACGCGTGGACTAAACTCGCTCACGGGCCATGAGGGCGAGATGCAAGTACAGGACCAGCAGCACCGAACTGTGTCCACTTCCCATAAGGAGGTGGCGCTCAGACCGCAAAGGGACACGCACACCTTGCAGGCCGGAAAAGCCACCACACCTCCTTTGCTTGGTGGCCCCGTCACTAACCCCCGTCACCTGCTCAGAGGGAGCTTGTGCGGCCGACCCCACGCCTCACCTCCAAGCTCCAGGGGCCCCCGCCGGCAGCGAGCGGCAGACAGACACCTCCACACCCGCAGCACCGAGTGGGCCGGGCCCTCGTGCGCGTTTGCTGACCCGAACCAAAGGCCAACTAACAAGACGCACGCGGCGATCACGGGCCTTGCATATCAGCAGACGCGGGAACTGAGGGTCAGGAGAGTCCGGTGATTTGCGCAAGGACAGAGCATTTGAAGGAGGGCGCGGCTGAAGGAGATGCTCCCCACAGTGTCACTCCCAGTAACACCTGCACGGGTTTCTGTTCCCGCTTGTCTTGCTGTGTGACGCCGGACTGCCGCGTGGGTTGTACCCGGGCTGGTGCGCCTCTGCCTGCCGTCCTGCTGGCAACAGGCTCCCTGGGAGAGGACAGGGCTACCGGCCTTGTCCGCTGAAGGAGGGTGGTTTCCACGCGGAAGTGCCTTTCCACTTAAACGGAAGCCTTCAGCGAGCAGCTGCTAAGACGCTCACGGGGGCCGACACGGGAGTGTTCCCACTTTGCGGGCGGGAAGTGGGGGCTCACAGAGGTGGAAGTAGCTGTCCAAAACGCCCGCACACCCGCACCGGCCCCCAGGCGCCCTGCTGGCCCACGGAGACGTCACTCTGCACGTCCCCCTTCATGGGCAGCACTGGCTTGGCTCCCTGCACAGCCCTGGGCGGCCCTCAGCACCCTGGCACAGGGTCTCTCTGTCACAAGTCAAAGACCTCGATGAGAAGCACGGTCCTGTTCCTGCCCCGGCAGACACAGAGCCAGTCTGGGCTCTGTGTGTGTGGGTGGCGCATGGCGCAGTCTATCTCTGGGGGGCTGTCTCTCTACGCCAAGTGGGGCATTGCCGCACCAGTGTGTGTGGCGATCACCGAGCTCAGGATGTCACAGAGCTGCTGACGCGGCACTCAGTGCTGATTTTAAAAGGCTCTGAGACAGCGCCGCAGGGTCCCACTCAGCCAGAAGGGCCGGATGGAGGTTCAGGGCGGTGTTCTGACTGGAAAGGAACTGAGACCCTTCTCCCCCCAGACGCCCAGGCAGGACCCTGTGCAGACAGACAGCACCTGACAGTGCAGCGCAGGTCCCTGTGCCCCTCAGGCTCTCTGGCATCAGCCTGCAGCCGGGGCCTCCCGATGTGATTCCCAG
Organism: Mormoops blainvillei; assembly: GCA_004026545.1. Lineage (NCBI taxonomy): Eukaryota > Metazoa > Chordata > Mammalia > Chiroptera > Mormoopidae > Mormoops > Mormoops blainvillei. The sequence goes on along the minus strand of PVJD01006175.1, from coordinate 39,047 downwards.
GAAGCCTGAGGACCAATGACAGGGGATGAGAGCAGTGTCCCCAAGCTTCCGGGCCAAGCCTGGCCGGGGCCAGCCACACTGATGTTTTAAGCAAGGGTCTCCGCCTCCATTTCAAAAGCCCTACAGGCAACCTCATTTTCACTAGGAAAGTTCCGACTGGGCCACAGGGGAAGCTGCCGCAGCTGAAGTCTCCCTGCAGGCTGGCCGGGGGCGACAGCGGGCTAAGGCAGAAAAGATGAGCGAGCCGGGCTTCTAGCCCGGGCTTTCGAATCGAGGGTGAGCCTGCACACGGCCCGCTTCTTAGGCCCGTCTCTGGATCCCTGGCACCGCCCGCCCAGGGCTATTTTAAGCCCCAGGAGAACAGGGCGCGACGGGGACGGCCCGCTGCGGCCCAGCCTTACCCGGCGTGCCCCGCTGGGATTCCAGCTATCTTTAATTAATGCGGGAGGGACGTGAGACCAGCCGTCCTCGTGGTGAGCGAGGCCCAGTGGTGAAATTCTACCTGCGGCCCGATGGGCCCATGGCTGGTGTGCGGTCCCGAGGCCCCGGGCTGTCGCCGGTGCACAGAAGGCTCCATCTGGAGCGGCTACAGAGGGCAGTGAGGTGGCCCCCGAATATTTCATTTAAGAGGACGGAACACCAGACAGCCTGTCTGTCTACGTCTCTAGTTCCGCGTTCTGGCTTCGCACCTCTTACTACATTTTACCAACAAATCACTTCGACATGATTGTACATCTTTCCTCGGGAATAAAAAAACCTCCCCTTAAGTGACTCCCTCCAGCCGTCTAGCCCACGTCCATGAACAGAGATAAGGCCCCGAGTCTGACTGCGCGCGTCTCCAGTCTCTTCTTCCTCCTGCGACTGTCCCCGAGAGATAAGCCTGAAGCTTTTAAACCAGGGCCCCTCCATGAAGACTAAGTTTCATTATATGTTCGAGATAAATCATGTCTTTGGAAACAGAACAAGCTAAGGAACTGATAAAAATATATTCTCTGCTGTGCCCCAAACTGGCCAAAGTCAGAAGTACAAAGGCATACTGGGCAGGGAGGACAAGAAAAGACAGTTGAGACCACAGGGTCGCAGAGCCATGACAGACACCTGCATACTGCCCGGCAGGTATCTGTGAGCAGAGAATTGAAAGGATTCCTCATAAGACAAAACAAAACATGAATAAAATTCAAACAGATTCTGAACTTCCACCCACTGTCCCGCAGTCTAGAGCAAGCTGTCTTCTTCCTCCACTCAACTCCATTAGCCGAAATAGATCTGTTTATTCAAGACTCCATTAGTTAATGAAAAAAACCCCAATTCTAGAATTCTCTTTTAGCTAAGGGAACCACATGGCTCTCTTCAATTTTGCAGAGAGTACTTACAATAAAACCGTTATTAAGTTGAAGCAACAGTTTCAGTACTAAGTATAGTCTGAAAAAGCCAGCCCACCACAGTGAAGGGTCCTTGAGTTCTCCACCTTGTTCAGAAGTCCATCCTGAGAGCAGTTCTTTCTGAATGGACCACGAAGACAGGCCGCAGAGCACATGGACAGCCTGCGGCAGAAATGTCGCTCCCGGGCCGAGTGCCGGGAGGCTCTGGAAAGGGGCCTCGAGCAGGGCCTGCCTCCCTGCGCTTCCATCACTTGGCCTCTGTGGGAAGGCGGGGGCGCCAGGAGGCGGCTGCGTGGAGACAGGACGGAGCGACACGCAAAGTGGTGGCGGGCGCTGACCCAGCCCTGCGGCCCAGTGTGGGGGCCGCCAGCACTGAGCACTTGACGCACACAATCAGTGTGATGAGGAACTGAACTGTTTAGTTTTATTTCACTTTAATTAAATTTAAACAGCCACACGTGGCTCGCAGAGCCAGCATGGAAGAGCTCTGGCCTAGAACACAAAAAGGCAGCACCCCGGAAACAGAAGCTCTCAGAGGGGCCCCACACGCCTGCTCTCTCCCCCAGGAATTACGGGGGGAAGCCCAATTAACTCCCTTCTGAAGCGGCTTCAGTTACTGAAAAGCGCTGTCTAATCGTCCCCTTTCTCATCCTAACAAATGACGAGAATGTGCAACACGCAGAAGTGGTGAAACTGTTGTTCTCTTGCTGTAAACGATGAGAACTTAAGAATGGAAAGAGTTACTTTGAATTTTTAAATATCTCCCTAAATTGAAATATAAACTTCGGACCAAATGTTTACAACAAAAGATTGTTTAAACTGCTTAAAGATTTTTATCTTTGTTGTTGTTATTGTTGTTCTCTTCTGACGTGATTACTCTTTGAAACCTCAGAGGGAGAAACAACCTGTAAACAAAATTCCAAGTGCTCCAGCTCAAAAGAGGTTCATTCCAATAGCGACTGTGTGATGGGGGTGGGGGTGGGGGAGCGGTCCTCGGGCGGGGGGATGAGCTGCTCTTTACAGCCACAAGTTCGAACATCCGGGCACATTCAAAACGCTTCAGCCTGGCTCATGGCACTCTCACCTGCATTCCTGAAAACCACCCGCCCGGGCATCCTCGACGGTCACTGGCCAGGGTGCCTGCTTCTGGCCTTGCGCACTGCATGCCCGGCTTCAAATGGCAGCCCGTCCTGGAGATGTGTCGTCTGGGGACACGACTCCCTGCACATGGCACGCCAAGGCCACGGCACCAACCAACGGTATTGAATGCCAACTGGTGTTCTTTCCGAAATGCCTAAAGGCTACGTTTAGTGCCCTTGAGACTGTTTAAACAACATAAAATGGGGCTGGTTTTAACAAAGGAAGTTTCTCAAATCCCAAGTCATAGGAGACAATTTTAGTTTTAGGATTAAAAAAATAAATAAACCACATGGTTTAACAGATTACACAGACTACTGCTCTAAACTCAAAACAGATCTTAGAACAAACACCACACCTTTCCGATATATAATTCCAAGAGCAGGGTACTTCCCCGAGTGTGTGGTCTGCGTGCCCGTCACCTGCGACCCGGCTGCAGGTGTGGGGACTTGGCTCCGCCCTTCTGACTATTTTTACCAACGATCTGCCTGAGCTCACGTAAGGATGTGAAAAGGCCACTGGCCAGGGGACGGCAAGGGTGTGGGCGGAAGTCACACAATGGAATGTAAGTGTGAGGTCCTGCGCGCCAGGCTCAGAGTCAGTCCCACCAGGACCAGCCAAAATGTCAAGGGTTCGGAGCACTTTATGCAAAAAAAAAAAAAAAGGCACAGGGAACGCAGAAGCAGGTTCAGTACAGGCCGGCAGAGAGTCAGCTGCTCCCGCGGCTGACTCGGCCTTCAGGAAACATTAATTGCCAAAAGAGCGACTATTGTCTACTGCAATTAGTGCTGCAGATGTTTCAGGGCACTGCATTTGGGCGGGGGCTAGACCCACTCAAGGTGCCTGAGGCCCCGCCCCTCCCCCGTGAGTCGGGAGGAGTCACCGGCTGGGAAAGGGGAGGGAGTCAGACTGCCGTCTGCAAAGGACGGAAGGGCTGACATGGGGATGAGGAATGGAGTTGTTTTGTGTGGCTCTAGGGAACAGGAGAACCGATAGGGGCGAATTTCAGTTCAGTACAAGTAAGAATATGCCTGGATGAGGGCCGTTCATGATTGGGCTGGCCCACCTGGAAATCAGTGGGTGACCCCTCATTACTGGAGGCCACACCTGATGACCCAGGAGGTTTCCATCGGCAGGAGGTCAGCCTGGGTGGCTCCCTCTAACCCCCACCCCCACACTGAGCAGAGGACCTGCCAGGGCAAGACCACCGCCCCAACTTCCGGCATCCCATCCAAGTGCAAACCATCACTCTAATTCATCCCGTAGAGTGATAACCTGCAGTCTCCAGGGCTTTAACAAAAGTCGGGGACAGGAGCAATTACTAGTAAAACAAGCTCTGACAGGGGGGCAGTTTCTGGTGTCTCACTGGGATGCCGGGAACAACGGCCCGAGACACAACCTTCAGAGACTATACACGAGGTAGTTTCCGTATTATCTCCCTACATAATCTTCTAAATTTCAGTCTTAACGAGCTCCAAAATCAAAACGACTGAGCTTAAACAGATTTTCTTCAAGCTTCCTGAAATTCTACAGAGGTTGCAAGTGAGAAGTCTGGGCAGGAAGTTCTCGGGCTGCCCCAGCTGGCCCCTCCGAGAACTGATCCCGGTTCCTCTACCCACGCAGGGGTGGAGAGGTGTGCAGAGGCGGGCAGACTTACCTGTAGAGGCCGGTGGCCATTTTTCCCACTCCTTCCACGCCTCCTGAAACCCATCATCGCTAAGGGACACTGCAGTGTTTACAACAGATGCCTATGGCAGTTTGGGTCTCCTTCTAATTGTACCCTAGGCGCAGAAGTGTACGGCCCAATATCCAAACTCCAAAATGATGTCATAGAAAGCACTAGTCTGCAAGAGATTCACAGCATTTCTGCCAAAGCCCCCCCTCCCCCACACTGTCCACACAGTCAGCTGCAAAGGCCAGACTTACCTTTCTGCACGTGGATGATGTCCGGGAAGTTGGCCAGGTGGCCCTGATACAGCGCTAACAGGTCCATGACGGGGTCCAGGTCCTGCCTGGGCTGCTCAGCGAAGAGCTCGCCGATGGCGTCGTAGGCGTCTCCGGTGAAGGCGATGGCCTGGTTCAGGCCGGCCGAGAAGGCCTGCTGGTCCAGCTCGAAGGCCTGGCTGAGGCCGCGCAGGGACTGGCCCACCTTCTGGTACTCCTTCTTGAAGCCCGTGACCTGCTTGCGCGCGAACTCGGTGGCCGTGTGGTTGAGCTGCAGTGCGCTGTCGTCCATCTTCTTGGTGAAGCTCTTGAAGCCATCGATGCGGCTCTCCACCTCCTGCAGGTCCAGTGCCGCGGCGGGTGGCGTGCTCAGCGTCAGGAAGAAGTTGGCGCCCACCATCTCGTCCCTCTCCGCCTTCCTCTTGCCTTGCTTCCAGGCCTTCTCGTCGGTGCCGCTGGGGCAGGTCAGGAAGTGCTGGAAGACGTCGCACTGCGCCAGCACCGGGTGGCTGGTCATGTGGTTCATCCACCAGATGAGGCCCTTCCTGCGCTTGGAGATGAAATCCTCCTCAAAGCGACCGGTGGCCTGCTTCTCGGGCAGGTGAGGCACCGAGATGACCGGGAACTTCTCGGCCAGGCGCGCGTACAGCCAATCGAAGTGCTTGTAGCGCCGGTGCACTGGCACCTGCGTGTGCGTGGGCACCAGCTTGTAGGAGATGTAGCTCTTCATGCCCTTGAATTTGGTCTGCTTGGTGGGGTCGTCGATGGTGCACTGGAAAGGGTAGGGGTTCTCCTGCCACTCGGGGCCGTAGGGCCCCAGCACCACGCACAGCTTGTCCCCGTCCTTGACGAAGCCCGAAGCCTCACCCAGCACGAAGGCCTCCCCGCCCGACTTGACGAAGGTGGAGAAGCGGTTCAGGTTGCGGCTCACGGTGGCCGAACTCTTGGCCCCCGTTGGCTGGTGCTGCGCGGGCGCCGGGCCGCTGCGGGAGCCCAGCGACAGGTCGGAGCGCGTGGACAGGCGGTAGCGGCCGGTGCCCCCCGCCGACGACGAGCCGTCCAGGTCTGGGTAGGCGCCGCTGCCCAGCGCGCCAGGCTCATCCGCCACCGTGGAGCTGTCGTCCCACTCATCGTCCCAGTCGTCGTCGCTGCCCTGGCTGGCCTGATAGCCACCGCCGTAGAGCTGCTGCGGTGACGGCTGCAGGGAGCCCCCGGCGTAAGGGAGGCCGGCGCCCGGTGGCGGCTGGAAGGTGCTCGGCGGCTGGAAGGAGCCCGAAGGCAGAAAGGCGCCCAGCGGCGCGGCGGGCAGGGGCTCGAGGCCGCCGGGCGGCACGTTGGCGTAGCGCGCCGGGGCACCGGGGCCGCCGTCCGCCGCAGGAACGAACTCCGGCGCGCGGATCACCTGCACGTACGAGGCCGGGAAGAGCCCGCGGTCGCCGCGGCTGTTGATGCCCTCGAGCCAGCCCTCGATGTCCTGCTCGCTGCACAGGCTCAGCACCTCGTGCTCCCGAAGCGAGATCTCGCCCGGGTTCTCCGACCTGAAGTCGTACAGCGCCCGGGCGCGCAGCGCCATGGTCCCGGCCTGAGCCGTCCGGCCGCCGAGGGCCCGCGGAGGGAGCCCGAGGCCGCGCGCTGCGCCCCGCCCGCCGGTCGCGCCCTCCGCCCGCTCCGCGCGCCGCCGTCTGCGAGCCGAGCCGCCGCCGGGGGGCGGGGCTCGCGGCCGCCCACGTCCCCAGCCGCGCTAATCGACTGCCGAGAGCCGCGCGCCAGGCGAGAGCAAGCGACGTCCGAGCCACCGCCCTCCACCCCCTGGCCCGCGCCGCCGCTGCCCCCTCGTGGCCAGCGCGCTGCAGCGGGCGCCACGGGGACAGGCGGGTGCAGGGGGCCCTTCAGAAGTGGGTGGACTCAGACTTCTTTGGGCTTAAGTGAGAAAACGTCTCTTGGAAAGGAAGTTAACACAGCGTTTGCATCCCCGATAAACGCCCCCACTCCGAGCGCTCTGGGACTGATGAAGGGCTGTCACGCGCAGCAGCGATTGGAGCTGTGCAGGCACGGGACGCCCTGCGGCGGCACCGACGAGCAGCGCCCTCCCAGCTGCCCCCGCGGGAGCCCGACACGGGGCGGGGTGCACGGGAGCGCAGCCGGGAGGGTGCTGCGGGTGACAGCGAGCTGCACTGCGCAGTTTGCGGCACGCCGCGGGCGCACGTCCCTGCTCCTCCCCGAAACGTGCGCCGCGCAGGGAGTGACAGCTTGGGCTGAGAGCCCGGGCTGGGCTTCAATCCACCTGCTCACCACACCCACCTGTGTGGCGGCAAGTGAGCCACTTACTGTACCTAAAGCCATGTAACCCCTAGTTTACAGACGAGGCCAGTGAAACGGGGACTTTAATATATGGCAGTCTACGTGGTGAACCCAATGTAAGGGTTTGCTGCCGCTCTTGCTATTATTTGGAAATCAGATACCCTGTTTGCCTTCATAAAGAAAATGTGGGTCCCCAGTCACCAGCCTGGAGTATGTGCAACAGGACTGTGTCCGCGGTCACGCCCCGATCCTCTGAGATCCGTGACCGTCCTCCAGTGCTCTCTTGCTCTCGCTGCATTTGTATCAATTTTAGGGTAAGTAGATTAAAAAATCGCTTCCTGAAACAGTAATCAACTCCAAACTCTCACAGTTGCTTTGTTTCACACCTTACCCCCGCCCCCCGCCTTCGCTGTGTCAGTTACCCGAAGCCTTTCTTCTTATAATCTTCTCTTACTAAGTCTGCCTAATTATTCCTTTGAAGACACCTCTCATTGGGATGCAGCATTCATATGTCATTAATTTCAGCCTGTCTTCTGACCCTTTTCAAGCAAGTCTGGGAAACAGGCCAGAAGGGCATGCAGTGTTTGTCAGGGCCATGGTATTCCAAGCATCCCGCGCAAAACCACCAATCCAGGACCCCGGAACCGCTCCCACGGTGTTTATTTATAATGCAAAACCTTAATTCAGTTCAGTAAGCAAATTCTAAATTTCAACATCTGTAGCTGAAAATCCTGGGTTGGGACTCTTCTCACAGCAAGAGGCAGAAGTCATTGAATTTCAATGTCAACAGTGTATATGGCCAGAAACATGAAGTCAACATTTACTAAACATCTACAACACGAGTTACTTTACTTACTAACTCATGAGAAGCTAAGATATTTCAGATCCATGCATTCAGTTGCACCCTTACTATTCATCTGGGAGTTACTTCTTAGGCCAAAGAGGAAAGTGACATATAACTGGAGGTGTGACATACAACTGGCACGGGGGGCTGACCCTCTTTCAGGTGTGAGTATTCCAGGAGTTCCAGGCGATAGTATTGGGTTGGGCTGCTCGGTGGAAGCAGAGTGAAGGGACTAGCAGGTGTTAGGTTGTTGCCAACCCCAGGGCACGGCCTGTGTTCAGCATCTGGCGTCTGGTGGGAGGCCTGGCATCAGGCTTCGTGAAAGGACAGAGGTGCGTTATTGAAGGCGCAGGGGAAACCTTACTCCGTAGGGTTTTGGATAGCTATAAAATGTATTCAAGTCTTAGAAACTGATAACTGATCACTCAGGGAAGTAGATACCATAACATATTTTTAAAAGATTTCTCTGGAAACTGTAGCATATTATTCATAACTTAGTTTACACAGTCATCGTTGTAACGATCAGCTATTTCTATTTTTTATGCTTTTGTAAAAACAAGTTATTAGAGGACACTATTCCTCTCTTCCACTAGAGAGAAGCCACAATGGTTTCTTTGCTGTTTCTGGAACAAACCCATAGTTGTGAGATGGATTTTTTAAAATAAACTTTATTCTTTTTAGAGAAGTTTTAAGTTGACAGCAAAATTGAGCAGAACGTACAGAGGTTTTTTTTTTTATATAGACCTTCCCCCACAAGCCAGGGCCGAACATGAAAGTTTTAATTTTACCTTCCCTGATACTCCTTCTTTCTCTATGTAGATAGGAGTTTCTAGCTTATATCATTTTTCTTCTCCCCGAAGAACTTCTTTAACCTTTCTTACAAGACTTCTACTAGTAACAAACCCTCACAATTTGTTTTTGTCTGAGGGGGTCTTCCTTTCTCAAGGTACAGAATTCTAGGTTGGTGTTTTTTTTCTCTCAGCACTTTAAATATTTCACTCCGCTTTCTTCTTGCCTACACGGTTTTTAAGTGAAATGTCATTCTTATTTTGATCCTCTGTAGGTAAGGTATTTTTCCCTCTGGTTTCCATCAGGTTTTTTTCTTTATCTTCCAGTTTCCATAGTTTAAAATGATATGTCTAGAAGTGGTTTTTTGGTGTTGTTCATTCTTTCCCTGGCATTTATCCTACTTGGTAGCCTCTAAACTTCCGGGTCAGTGGCTTGGTGTCTGACATTGATTTGAGGAAGTTCTCAGTCGAAGTTTTGTAGTTTCAAATCTTTCTTCTTTTTCTTTCTCTCTTCTCCTCCTGGTACTCCCATCACATTCACGTCACATCTTCTGGGGTTGTCCCACAGTTCACGGGTATTCTTTTCAGTTTGGCAGGAATCCACTGCGGTATCATCCGGCCCAGAGATTCTGTCCTCAGCCCAGTCTCCTGTAAGCCAGCCCAAGGCATGCCTCGTTCCTGCCACAGGCGTTTGATACCTAGCATTTCTTTTTGATTCTTTTTTAGAATTCCCATCTCTCTGCTTACATTTCCCATCTGTTCTTGAATGTTGTTTGTTTATCCATTAGAGCCCTTGGCATACAAATTACAGTTGTTTTCAGTTCCCGATCCGATCATCCCAACATCCCTGCCTATAGTGTTTGAATCAGGTCCCGATTCTCCCTTCTCTCTCTCTCTCAACTGTACGTTTCACTTTTTAGTACGCCTTGTAATCGCTTCTTGAAAGCCAGGCATGATATGCTGGGTCAAACCTCAGTGAAAAGGCCGCCAGGGCTGCGTGGTGAGGCAAAGCGGGAGGGAGGTGTGTTGTCCTCCGGCTGAGGGTCTCAGTCGTTCGCTGAGCCCGTGCCTCTGGACAGGGGAGCTTGCATGTGCTTCTCCGGCCTCCTCTTTCTATTGGACAGAGTGGCCAGTCTCGGCTGGGGGTCGCTACTTTTCTTCCCCAGGTCAGCCAGGCTCTGGTAAGGCAACAGCAGGTTAATCTCTGGCTAAATAGTTTCCCCTGAGGACAGACCTCGTTAAGAAGAGCGAGCCAGCTGGGGCATTTTCACAGCGGCCCCTTTCCCCTCCCCCTGCCTGGAGCAGAGGGGAATTTTCCTCTGATACTCATTGTGAGAACCTGGTAGAGATGCGGGGAGTGTAACTCCGGAAAGTAAGCACGGCGCCTCCGGGGAGCTTTGACCTCTCCATGTCGTGCACACGGAGCTTCCAGCAAGTCACATATTACGGGTTTTCCTCCCCCCGCACGAGTTCCGCACAAGTTCCAGCTCTGGTGAGTCGTCATTTTCTACATTTACCTGTAGATCTCGCCAATTTGGGTTCCATGGTTTCCCCTGCGGCCTCACTTCTCTTACGGATCTAAGGAGTGTTGATTTTTCTTTTTTTTCTTCCAGCTTTTTACTTGTTGTTAGTGCGGGGGCGGGGTTGTCAAAAAATAACTTTCCCCTTCCAAGCCCTTCTAGCTGGGCTAATAATCAGGGTACTGTGAGACAGACTCACGGGAGAAAAAGTCCAAAACGTGTGACGGACGCGCGTGCAGGGCTCCGTGCGAGCAGGAGCACCCACGACACAGCGGGCAGGGGAGGCGCTTGTGCCCTTTTGGACGCCAAAGAGGGGCTGGGGTGCGGGACTGCAAAGGGGAAGCTGGCGATCTGCAGGCGGGCGAGGAAGGGCAAGCGTGTCATTACACTGCTTCTTGCTGGCACCCGGACACAAGGGTCGCAGAAGGGAGCCCGTGGACGGGCTTTGCTTGATCCCTCCCGTCTGCCAGGTTTAGTCCGTACGATGGTGCTAAGGTGGTGCCCCTTCCTCGGAGCAGGGTTTCTGTCTGAATTCCTGTAGACGGGTTAGGGGGAGGGTCAAAGGTTCTTCCTGAGTCTCTCATTTCTTAATCACCTGCTCAAAAATCAATGTCCCAAAAACATGTATTTGACGGTGGCCAAACTTTGGTCTCGCCCCATCGGAACTGAGTGGCGGCTTCCAGACGTCTTACAGGCCGAACCGCAAACCAGGACTTGCCTTAGGGTTCCATCTCTGCTGTTGCCGCTGCCCGGCACCCTGCTCCCTGGACACCCAGCAGGGACAGCCTCCATTTTGTTCAGAGCCAGTGGGGCTCCCCCACCCTCCTTCCTTCTCCCTCCTGGGAAAGCCGGGAAGTGAGGTGCACCAGCCCCGGCTGGACTCTGAGGGAAGAACGCTCGGTCTCTGAGGCAGCTGGCTGTAATCACCCCATCAATGACCCTCTCCATCCCTCTCTCCCGCTCCCCCACGTCCAGCACTAACGTTCTCTGTAGCACTTGCTTCCTGACACAGATCCGTCTGTGTACTCACTGTCTCCCTCCACTACAGGGCAAGCCTTTTTAGGGCAGCAGGCTTGTTCTGGGCACTGGGGATACAGCAACGGCAGACCCCCCATGGGTGTCTGTTCAGCGAAGAACGAGGGGTGCCGCCTACTTGCCTCCTGGAGGTCGGGTCTCCTCTGAGCTCCTCCTGTGCCAGGGCCCGTTGCCTCGGAACCGCTGCTGCCAGCTCAGATCATTTCCAAAGGCCCCTGGTGACCCCCTCTCTAAGTCAGCCACGTTACAGCTCCCTCAGTCACCGAGAACCCCCCTCCCCCACCGCCAATTCTCTGAGATTGCTGGAAATGTCACCATTGACTATTTTGTATTAGCATTTGGCTGTTTGTATAATATTATAGATAACACTAAATTTATATTTTACTTGAAAGCTCTTTGTATAATGTGTCAAGAATTACATCTATCTATCTATCTATCTATCTATGATTTTATAAGCACTTCCACTTTTTAAAATCTTATTTCCTGCTATGTTTTCCCAGTAGCTCCCCTGCGGGCAGAGCAGAATTTATGATCGCTGTTGTCATAGAGAACACCCAACCACAGAGACAGGGTGGCTGCAGGGAGGGTTCTCTGCTGAGGTCTCGTGTGTGGGGCTTGGCCCAGCGACTGCTCAGGATCCTGAGGAATTTCATTGTCTGGGTCATAAGTGCGCCCCCTGCTGGCTCCTCAGAACTGCTCTTATTAACCTGTTTTGACCACTTGCTCTAAGCTCCGTAGCTCAGACTCAACGGAGGGCCCGGGTTCAAAGACAGCGCTGTGTCTGAAAGGAAGACCGAGACGATGTGCCGTATGGCTGTGTCTACTCGGCGTCACAGGGCTGTAGGCCCCGGGCCAGCAGGGGTCTTTGATCTGTCTCGGGCACCACCGTACGCCCAGCACATTCAACCGATCGATGTGTCAGGGAATGAATGAACACAAGAGTCTTTCTGAACCTTAGTTTCTTATTCCGTGAAATGGGAATAAAAGTAACAGCTTGCTTCATGGGGTAATGGCAGGATTCAAGGAAGCAGTACTTCCATCCAGTGTTCTGTAACGCTCGCAGGGTGTAAGTATTTGAATATAATTTAAAGCATAGTCTAATTCTCCACGTCAAGTTCCCAAATTGTGTGATTTGTGCTTGAGTTGAGCAGAGAGCTCACTGACTTCGACACAGTTTCACATCTGGGTTCTGTGATGGTCACTTCTCCCTAGTGTCATTTATAGTGGAGAATGCACCCCAAGCACCTAAAAAAATCGTCTCCCACTCGTGAACAAATCCCTCGTCTCCCAGCGCTGCACCCCTTGCACGTGCGGCTCGTTCCTGCTCCAGGGTCGAGCCGAGGACCTGACTCAGGCCCCGCTGCGTGGCAGCCCCCCTTCCTGGGTTCCCTGAATTTACTCGGCCACTGAGCGATGAATGTCGTCCGATAGGCACCTCTCCCCCATTTGCTTTCTAACTGCCCCCTTTGGAGCCGTAGTTTGTTTTCCTTCTCACCGTTGATCCACACGTACACAGTTTCATAGTTTATAAGTGAAATTCCTCAGTGTTTGGTACCAGGAGTGGTAAATTGTCAAGCCAGGGCCTGAATTTGGCCTTCTGTTTGGTTTGAGCAGCATTTAAAACTTATATAATTTCTCGTTCGTTCAAAAACATGCATGGATTTCTGACTTAAGGTGTAGCCACACCGGGCCAGCATTTCTGCATCACAGCCATTAGCTCGTTTCCTTCAACAGGGCGAGTTCTTGCGAGTTACCAGAGTCCTCGCTGCCTTTGGCGTCCTGCACCCAAGACTTACCCGGCCTTCCGTCTCAGCCCCTGCACCCATGGGAGAGTCTGTCCCCGCTCATCTCCCGGGACAAAAGCAATCACTGCAGTAGCATCAGGTGGATAATGCCAAGCTCCGCCTGCCACGCCCACCTTGAGCTCCACGCCCATCCCCCAATCCGTTGTGCGTCTCTCCCACAGGGTCTCTGCCGTCGGCCCTCCCCTCCTTCCTTCCCCCAGGACAGAAGGAGGATTCCCGTCTCATGGCCCAGAGAGCTGTGCTGGCAGCAGAGGCAGGAAGCCACGGGGCCTGGCAGAGCAGGGAGGATGTTAGGGCAGCTGGCGGGGAGGGGTTTCTGCAGCTAGCAACGCCCGGCTGACTAGCTCGAGCTGCAGAGGGGTGAGAAAAGGGGAGGAGACGACTTTTATGCCGGGACAGCCGATACAAGCCAGAGGCCTCAGAACCCCTTCTGCCTCCCTCGTTTTTTGTACTGATCTCTGAGGGTCTGTGACGTGGTGGGAAGCTACCAGAGAGAGAGTGTGGACAAGAGACAGGAGCCGTGGGCCAGTGACAGGCAGCCTCGTCCACTGCTCCGCTGCCTCCACATACCTCAGAAGCAGGGGCCAGAGAGGTAAGAGGAAATTTAGGGGGGATTTTCTTAGAAAACAAGAGGAAAAAAACTCAAGGAAGAAAGGCAAAAAGTCACATCAGAAGAAGATAAAAAGCATCCATTTGGAGTTCGCCAAAGAGGTCATTCAACGGGCTCTCAGGGTCCACACCCTTCAGGCCGAGCCCAGGCCCGCCGCCTCCTGGTGGGCTCCCTCTGAGGCTGGTGTCGGCACACGGACGCGTTCCCGGTGGACCCGGCAGAGTGAGCCTCCACTCCCACCCCACCACTCACTTCCTGCCTGTGTCCTGAAGTCAGTCCCCCTTCTCCATCCGAGTCACCGCCCTGACTTTAGGCTGCATTTCTCGCTCTGTTGGATGGCAGCCGTGCCCTTGTAACTGTCCCGGTATCATTAGCTTTCCACTTCGGCCATACCAACTTCCCCCCCATTTCCGCAGCAGGGCTGTGTGCTGGTGGGACCTGGGGCTTCTATGGCTCATAGACCCTTTCCTTTGCCTGGGAGCCCGCCTCTCTTCACCCTCCTGGCAAAACTATTCTCAACCCTTCCTCCTGCTGCTGCTTCTCTTCCTCCATGAAGCTCCTCTTGGCAAGCCTGAGAGGATAATCCATTCCTTCCCTTGTGTTCTCACAGCATTCTGGTAGCCTCTGTCCCACTGTGTCACGGATTTGTTCCAATCTACCTGTCCAACCCCTTGATGGGTTTGGGGGTGAACGTCCCGAGGGTCTGAGGTGATGGTTTTCCAGGCTGGCTCATACCCACCCCTCCGGCCACCCTGACAGCAGGTGCACGGGGGACCCGTTCCTGCCGGCGGCAGGCCCCACAGGTGCGGGGACAGGAGTGCAGCCTGCGTGTGGACCTGAGCCCACTTGGGAGCAGAAGCGAAGGTGAGCTTTTGGGGCGCACCCAGAGCATTTCAGATCCCGGATAGGGGAGTGGAAAGAATCTTCTGTTTTCATCCTCAGAAAAAAAAAAATGTCATTCATAAAGTCATAAAATACAGGTTATGAGGGAGAGAAGAGAAAAGGGAAAAGAAAAAGCACCCTGTTGCCCCAGGGAAAGAACCTAGCGCCCAGAGAGAAGCCCTCCCACCTCAGTGCGTGGCGGTGACGTCGGAGCGGCTCTCGTCTGTCTTCCGGTCCCCGGGGCAGCTCTGTCTGTCCTGCCGATGAATTCTAAGGAGGCCTTCATCTTATTAACAGATCAGAACTCCATTCCCTCACCTTTGCCTGAAGGTCAGAAATTGGAGGAGGAGGAGCATCTAAATTCAAAGACGCATAAACAAGAAAACTTAGAAGAATAAACAACCAGAGAAAAACCTAGATGAAAGTTAATGATTGACTTTTCACAATCTGTGCACACCTTCTCTAAGTCACCCATCCGAGCACACTAACTCTAAGATTGCAGCTGTCTTGGGGGAGATCAGCGAGGACCTGAGAGAACAGTTGTCACACCAGGAACGCAGTCAGCCTAGCTTCCTAGGGGAGCGTGGCCGCACACGTTAGGGGCGGTAACAGTGAAACCGTGGACTAACCCAGGCATCTAATGCGCGGGAGATGGCTCACAGCAGACCCGTCACTGAAGTATGAGTTATAAATAGCATGTGAGCTCCAAACAACATTTTAAATAGGAGGCCATCCAATCCAGGGCCCCTGAGGGACAGGCAAGGGAGCCAATGGGCCTGGTGAGGGGGAGGGAGTGGGTGGGAGTTGGGACCCCCCGGGGGGCTGAGGAGAGCCTTCCCACCTCCAGGAGACCCTGACACTCAGTCTTCCTCCTTGGCCCCATGCCAAAAGAAGGGACCTGTGTTGCCACGTGATTTGATTGTTCTAAGAAGTCAGAAACCCTGATTTGGATGTAAAATGTCCGGATACTTAAAACACCATGTGCATCGGACACCACGTGTCCCAGGGCAGCATTCGTTGAACTGGCTCTCCGAGTGCTGCGCCCACGCTGAAAGTCCGCATCGCCTGTCGCCTTGACCCCAGCGGGAGAGGGAGCGTCAGAGCCTGTGTGGCGGTGCCCTTGCCCCCTGAGCGCCATTTTTCCTGGACCCGTTTAAAGGTGTTCGGGGATGCCAGGCCAGGGACACTGCAGACATCAGGGACGAACGCTCATTTCCAGTTCCTCCTTTAAGGTGACAAATGTCATGCAAATGTCCCCTGTCACAACAGGAGAAGGCAGACTGCTAGTGACTGAACACTCCCCCACCCTGTCCTATGCCAGGTAGCCAAACTTAGGGAATGTGTTCATAAAACTGAGGGCGGAGTGGAGGCGTGGCAGGACCAGGTGACTTTTCAGTAGCCCTGACATCAACAAGGCCGCACAGAGGTCTGCAGAGCTGCTGAGAGCCACTGTCGCCGGCTTCCAAACGGACTCAGAGATAAACCTAGAGCCGAAACTGCAAAAGGAAAAAGCGGGCGTTGCCACCCGAGTTAATCTATACAGTATCACACACATGCACACACACACACACGTACGCCAGAGAAGCTGTTTTCATAGCAGATAAGCTCTTAAAAATTAAGATTCAGCTAAAGAAAGCATTTGCTGTGAACGTGGGCCGTCTTCTTGTTTGAGGAAACCTGGTGAGTGAATTCCTTGCACATGTACATATGAGACACATATGTAAAGGGCCTGTATAATTCTATCTAAAGTAAATCCACGTTTCTCTATAAAATGACACCCTGGGCCTGGAAATGAGTGTCCAGTGGCCGAACCAAGCAGACAGAAAAATTATAAACCTAAAATGTGTTTTAAAAGCATCATTTTCTACAAACTTCCAGTTACAAAATCAGCCAGTCGTGGGGATGTACCACGTAGCGTAGGGAAAACAGTCTACAAGATCATAATCACTTTGCACGGTGACAGTCACTAGGCCTAGTGTGGCGATCACACTGCAAATGTCAAATCGCTCTGCTGTGCACCCAAAACTACTCTAATGCCATTTGCCGGCTTCACTGAATTGCAGGAAAAAGCGTCATCACCCAGGCAGCGCTTACGAGGCCTGAGCGTCAGGCCCCCACACGGAGGCCAGCGGGTCGGGAACCGGCAGAGCTGCCGCCACGTCACTTCCGCGTCCAGAAGAGGGCATGGGCACTGCCTGGCAAGAACCATTAGAGCCGAGCTCTCAGGGGTGAGAAATCCGCCCCGGCGAGATAGTCGGGCTCTCCCTCTGCGTCAGCGGGACTCTCAGCGGACCCAAGGTCCACGGGCAGCCAAGCTGCTGCTAGGAGAGGGGGAGTCTTCCTGTCCAGCCGAGCTGCGGGTCTTTCCCTTGAGCACGACTCCAGAGGAACCTCTTGGCATTGTCTGTCCGCGCCGCTCATAGGAAGCTGGGCTCCCGTAAAATACCAGCCAAACGTCAGCAGTGAACGTCCGCGCCGTCTGGGTCTGAAGCTTCCCGAGTGCACGTAGGGGGCGGGCACTGAGCGGGCCGGGAGGGGCCGCCGGCTGTCCGTAATCCCGTCCTCAGCTCTGTCCAGTGCGAGCGCGAGGTAGGAGAGAAGAGGCCCTCCGTGTTCGCTCAGATGGGTCCGCACGTACTTCTCGGATCTTCCTGGACACGCAGGTTGGGGAAGGAGGGACTTCACAATAAAACCCGCCTCTGCAGTTACCGCGTGAGGGCGGCTGCTCAGGATGCTGCTGTCGGCTTTCCCCCTCGGTTCAAGGGGTCGTGAGAGCGGGCCGTGCTTAGCTCATCAGGTCAACAGGTATTTCTTGAGCAACTACAATGTGTCGTACCAGAGATAAAAACGTGAACAAATTATACTTACCTGCTGTCTGGGAATAGGGGGCCGGAGGTAGATGGGAAACAAACAGACCATCGTTCTCAGTGCGGTGTGCTAACCGTGTGCACGCTGGCGGAGAGATGCACATATACACACAGGTGTGTACGTTAACAATTCAGATGAATGTATGTATGGGTATGTGTATATATCCCACGTACTTGGTATAAAATACCAAGTGCTAGTTTACATGCGGCACTGTGTGCACCACGTTACAAACATTATCACTCTTAATATTCCCCCCAGAAGTCCCTGGCTGGTGTGGCTCAGTGGATTGAACCCCGGCCTGCGACGCCGGGCAGGCACCGATTAGATTCCCAGTCAGGGCACATGCCTGGGTTGTGGGCCACGTCCCCAGTAGGGGGCGCGCGAGAGGCAACCACACATGGATGTTTCCCTCTCTTTCTCCCTCCCTTCTCCTCTCTCTAGAAATAAATAAATAAAATCTTTTTAAAAATTAAAAAAAAAATTCCCCCAGAAGGGTTGTATTGAGGCTCGTCCTTTCCAAATTACAAAGGAGGAAGTTGAGGCCCCCGGGGGTGGGGGGATTCCTGACTTTCCTAAGCTCACGAAGCTGGTGAGTGAGGCATGGGATGGACCCCAGGCGCGCCGGACACCAGCTCGGGTCCCGGCCACCACAGTGGTCCTGTCACATAAAGGGCAGGGAGGGGCAGAGCTGAGACCCGAGGACTGGTTTTTGACTTTGTTTTTGTTGTAAGTCTGTTGAATAGGTGTTCCGCCCGCATGATTCCAAACCCAACGACAAAGTGCTCAGTGGGAGGCCACGCTCCACGCTGTCCGCTCTGTGCCTCCAGCCCCTCCCCCCGCCCTGTCCAAAGCGTCCTGTGATGTCGGGGGTCCCCGCTCACCGATATGCTCCCCCCCTGCAATCGCACGCTGCCCACGCTGTCCTGCGCCTCGCTTTACTAAAGTAACGACGTTCCTAGAAATAGCTCGGAGTCAGGATAGAGGGAGGGCCCTCATTCTGCTGGCAGCCTCACAGTGCCCCGTTACACGGTGTGCCATCATTCAGGCAAGTGTCCCCTCGTCCGTCTGATGGACCCTTGTGGGCACTGTCTTGACCATGCTTCATTATTACGTTCCTGGGATGCAGTAATTTTCCCATTGGTTCTTTTGGGGTTTTCTGGCTACTATAGATAAGATAAGAAGTACCAAGTGTTGGGGAGTACCAAGTGTAGATAAAGGAACCTCATTCACCGCGGCTGGGAATGTAAACTGGTGCAGCCCCTATAGAAAACAGTGTGGGGGCTCCTCAGAAAATTAAGGACAGTGTTATCATAGGACCCAGCCATCCCTGTTCTGGGTCTCCACCTAAAACATTTGAAAACATGTATTTGTAAAGACATACTCACCCCCATGTTCACCGCAGCACTTTGCACAGTGACCGACACACGGAAACAACCTAAGTGTCCTCAATAGATCGCTTCATAAAGCAGATGTGGTGCATATACACAGTGGACTCCCGCTCAGCCATAAAAATGATGAAATACTGCCGTTTTCTACAACGTGAATGGATCTTGAGAGAATCATGCTAAGCGAAATAAGTCAGACAGAAAAAGCTAAGAACCAAACCCCTGGCTGCATGGACTGAGCACTGGCCTTCAAACCAAAGGGTCACCAGTTCGATTCCCCAGCCCAGGCATATACCTGGGTTGCGGACCGGGTCCCCAGTAGGAGGCACATGAGAGGCAACCACACACTGATGTTTCTCTCCCTCTCTTCCTCCCTCCCTTCCCCTCTGTCTACAAATAAAAAATAATAAATAATAAATCAATAAAGCTAAGGACCGTATGATTTCACTCATATGTGGGATATAAAACTGAAAGCAACAAATGAACAAACACACTCATAGACACGGACAACATTATGGTGGTCACCAAAGGGGAAGAGGGTGGGGGGACAATGAAGAGGTTATAGGAGGTCAAGTACATGGTGACAAGAGGAAACTTGACTTTGGGTGGCGAGCACACAGACGGTGTTTCAGAGAAAGGTACACTTGAAACTTACCTAATGTTACTAACCAATGTCTCCCCAACAAATTTAATCTGAAAAACATCCCAGCTTTGTACCAGCTCTTATCTTCTGTCGCCTCTTCGAAGTAGCTGACCGGAACTTCTAACATTGTGCGGCTCCATGATCTTCCACAGCCGGGAGTTGCCCACACTCCCTCTTTCGCTGGTATTTCCCTTCTGCCTCCTTTAGCATCTTTTTTTTTTTCCCCAGAGCGCTTCCCATAGCATGGTTTCAGCTCTGAAGTATGTATATAAAATCTCAAGCCCCCCCCCATGCTTGTCTTCTCGGCAGGCGCTCGGAAAGGAAGGATGAACACACGACCCCGTGGCCCCTCAGCCCCGCGGCCGGCCAGGGGCAGAGGGTCACCTTCTGCTTGGTCCCGCCACGTCCTTGCACTTCCATGGCCCTTCTGCCCACTGCGCCTGAGCGGGAGCCTGACAGGATTAACCTTCTCTGTTGCAATTTGTTTTAGTTTTCAATTTTTCAATTACAGTTGACATTCAACATTATATTAGTGTCGGATGTGTGGCATGGGGATGAGACATTTATATACCTCACGAAGCGATCACCTCAAGCGCCCCTATGACACACGGCGCAGCTACTATAGGGCTATTGACCATATCCCCTGTGCTGCACCTCACACCCCCGGGACTATTTTGTAACTGCCGATCGGCCCCACTTAATCCCTCCACCCAGCCCCCAACCCTGGTCCCGCTTGGCAACTGTCAGTCTGTTCTCTGTATCTATGAGTTTGTTTTGTTTGAGACGACACCAAACTAAAAAGTTTTTGCACAGCAAAGAAAACCATCAACAAAATGAAAAGACAACCTACGAATGAAAGGAGATATTCACCGCTGATACATCCAATTAAGGGTTAATAGCCACACACTGTTAAGCAGTATAAGGAACTCATACCACTTAACAACAACAAAAACCAACCAGCCTGATTAAGAAAGGAGCATAGGTCCTGAATAGACATTTCTTCAGAGGACGCACAGATGGCCGACAGACATGTGAAAAGATGCTCAACGTTACTAATCATCAGAAAAATGCAAATTAAAACCGCAGTGAGATACCATCTCACACCTGTCAGGATGGCTACCACCAATAAATCAACAAACCGACAAGTGCTGGCGAGGATGTGGACAAAGGGGACCCTCGTGTGCTGTGGGTGGGAACGCGGACTGGGGCAGCCCCTGTGGAGAGCAGTGTGGAGATACCTTAAAAATGGAACTACCTTATGACCCAGCAATCTCACTTCTGGGTATTCATCCAAAGAAACCCAAAGCACTAATTTGAAAAGATATATACAGCCCTATGTTCAGTGCAGTGTTATTTACAATAGCCAACATCTGGAAATAACCTAAGTGCCCATCAGTGGACAAATGGATAAGGAAGAAGTGAGGTGTGTGTGTGTGTTGGAATATTTCTTGACCATAAAAAAGAATGAAATTCTGTCATTTGTGACAACTTGGATGGACCTAGAGGGTATTCTGCTCAGTGAAATAAGTCAGACAGAAAGATTAATACCATATGATTTCACTTATATGTGGAATCTAAAAAACACAATAAACCTGCCCCTTCCTTTTTATCTCCCCATCCAAACTACTGAACCTGGCTTTTCAAACCCTCCCTTGACCAGCCCCACCTACCTCTCAGCCTCACGTCGCGGCCCCCAAAGGCCACACCTTCCCTGGGGCCAGGCTGGTCTCTCCACTGAGCCCCTTCACAAGGAAGGACCCCCGAGACCCAGAAATCACAAAGTAGCATGACATGAGAGAATGGAGTAGACAGATGCCCACTCTGTAGGCTATGGGACCCTCAGGGTAACAAGGGGGAAGTGGTAATCCTTGTGTCATAGGGTTGTTGGTGACTTAATATGTCTCCAACATTCAGTGTTCAGAACGTTCCGTCAGTGGGGTCACATGTGCTTGGAGAACCAGGCGGTGAGGAGCTGTGTCCCCGTCTCTCTGACACAGTTTGGCGGAGTCACAACATAGTCATCACACAGCAACACGACTTTCTCAGTTTCACCAACGGTTTATTCCAATCGCAGAGAAGTACCAGCTGCTCCAAGTCTTGGAAACAAAGTTACTTGGCTCACGGGAGGGTCCCTTCTCCGCCCTCCCACCATTCCAGCCCTATCCCGTTCCCCAAGGGCCGGTGTGAGCTCCCCTTCTGGGAACCCTTTGCCTGGTGCTTCCGCCTACACCCAGCTCTCATTTCTGGAAACCTCTGTATGGTGGGTCCGCTCTGTAGATACGTCTCTGCTTCTCAGACTGAGTTCTCAGCCAGTGGGGAACTAAGCCAAGTGGCTGTCAGGCAGGAACTGATGACCACCCTTGTTGTTGACCACGTCAGATTGTGGGACGTACTGCAGAACGAAGGTCAGATGAGAAAAGTGCAGACGTGAGGAGCCAGGGGTGCGTTTAAGGAAAAGCCCTCCACCGCCAACCAGCAGTGGGGGAAATGCCCGCCCCTCTAGCAAGATCTTCCCGCGTGGACTGAAGCTCTCTGTGGGCGGGGCCCCAATCTCAAGCTCCCAGTGTGTTCTCCATGATCCTGAGAAGGGGCGGGGGTCACATATCCGCTGCTCCTTAATCACTTCTCCAGGTTCTGTTCTAATCGCTGTCCCTGGATGAGCTCCTTGCAACAGGCCCGCGAAGTGCTGACTCCGATGTTCTACAGACAAGGCGTGGCGCCCGCAGGGCCGCACGCGGTGGGGCTTAAGCCGGCCAGGCTTCAGCGCCCGTGCATTAAACCCACTATCGTCTGCTGCCCTGGCTGTATTCGCTGGTAGAAACGGAGATTTGGAGAGTTCAGGAGCTGGACGGGGCCGGCCCGTTAATGTCCCGTTCAGGGAAGTTCTGTAAATAATAACTGATGCTTAGAAAGAATCGCTGGAGAAGGCTCTACAGCTCATTTCCTTTTTCCCTGAAAAAGAAATCCCAGGAAATAATCAACTAGGTAATGCTACAAGACCTTGGCCTTGGGAAGAGGTCTTTCAAGTCATCCTACTGAACTGCTGAGATCATTTCCTTATCTAATACTCAGCCACGAGCCCCAAAACGAATCAAAGTGGCTCACATTTGATTGGAAAAGAAAGTAGTTTCTGCCTCTGACCCTTTTGTCGCTCACATGATGACATTGCAATTAGTTTTACAATAGATAAGAAAGTTTTCCTTCATTTCATGGTTTTACAAGATGGTGTGGAGTTAAAATCCTGTCCAAATAATAATCATGTTTTACCCATGCAGTTTTGCACTAAATTTCTGTAATCCATTTCAGCAGGAATCCCCGGTCAACACAAAAGGCTTTCGGGTGTGTTGTCTGTTTGCCACTAGAGGGCACTATCTAGTCGCTTATTTGTCAAAAACAAGCCCTGCGTTCTGCTTTGTTTCCTAGATCAATGATTTTCAACATTTTTCATCCCACGGCACACATAAACTAATCCCTAAAGTTCTGCATCACACCAAAAAATATATTTTGCCGATCTGACAAAAAATAGGTATAGTTTTGCTTCATTCACACAGATGACTACTGCTGTGTTGACTGTCGTCTTTTTTTCTTTATTTGAGAGTTCAAGGGAGAAGAGGTCAGTATCCCTGACTAAACGGTCAGGTGTTGCATGTTTTAAAAATTCTGCTGGCCCACGGGTTGAAAATTGCTGGGTTAGAGAGGCAGCCGGAGTCTATCACATTGCCTTCAGTTTTTAACAATGAAGTCACCTGAAGGAGGGACGCATTTCAAATCAGGCCCGCTGCTGTGCTCTATGTGATGGTGACCACTGTAGATTCAGGGCCGTGTTCTATGCCGTACCTACACCCCCTCTGAGCCCCACGTCACCCTCATTTTAAAGGAGGAAATGGAAGCTCAGGAAGTCACCTGACATCCCCAAGGTCACACGGTTGCCCCACTAGGACTTACGCCAGGCTGCGAACCCAGGTCCGGCTCAGGGACTAAAAGCGGAGGATTCCCACGACCCCGCTTGCTGGTTTCGCGACCTGAGAAAGGGCCCGAGGGAGTTTACCCACCTCGAAGAACAGTCAGCCATCCAGCTGGCGATGACAGAGATAAAACAATGGCAACAGGTCTAACGTACGTCGCAGCTCAACGGAGTCTAACAGCACAGCTACCCAGGCGGGCCAGGTGCTTCGTTTTCAACTCCACTCACCTAGGCTGCCGCACCCCGTTCCCGCGAATGCAGTAAGTGCGGTCAGTTAAGGGCCCTGATACCAGGAGGCGGTTTGTTTCCTAAGGGAGCTGGGTTTCCACCCCTGACAGAGGGTGGCCTTCGACCACTCCTTTCTTGGGGGACCCTGATATGCGTGTATAAGCAGCCGTTTTCACACGTGATGTCTATGGGTCTTGAGAGTGTGACTTCTGCTGTGAACCTGTGCTGTAACGGCTCCCTGTGTTTCCACAAACGTGGCGGCGTGTGGCGGTGATGTGCATCACTTTTTAATCAGTTTAAAAGAATCCCTTGTCTGCAGGTCGCTTTCCCGAATGCCTCACGGAGGGTGACGTTGTCAGCTGGCACGCAGCCTGGCCAGCCTAGGTGGGCCGGGCTCCGTGGGAGAGCTATAATTTTGGGAGGCCCTGTAGTTAACCGATATCAGGGAAGTGTCTGCATGATACAGAGAGCTCCATTTAAAATTCCACGCAGCCTTCGTCCTGTTACCAGAGTTTTGGTTTCGTGTGATGTTGGCTCAAGCATTACGGGATGTTTAGCATCCCGGTTCCTGGGTACTAAATGCTGGAGGCTCCCAGGGAGAGTGACAGAGCCTGGCTGAGGCCATTTGCAAACCTGTCCCATCATAAGCGTCCCAGGGGATACCAACAAATACAGGTCCAAGGGCTCCCGCCCCCACCTGTGTCAGAATCTCTCTTAGAGACCCGGAAATTCGTACATCTAACAGGTGCCCCCAGTGATTCTCATACCCAGACAAATTTAGTGAGAACGCCCTGCTGCCCTCTTCCCTGATTTGCCCGTGGGATCCCAACAGCTTTTTGTCAGCCAGAAGTTTGCTACTGTCTGAGGTCACCTGATGAGTCCCTTCGTAGTCTCTGCAATGCTAGGAAATAAGGACCAGGAGACATTTATGCCTCTGAGTGGGACCGACAGGTAGGAGAGGCATAGACTGTGCTGTGTCTGCTGTCTTAGCTGGGAAGGTTCCGATGAGAATGTCGTCTCCAAAAACTTGATGTGCCTCACGAGGCTTTTTATTCGATGATTCTACAATTCATTTCTTACCGTGATACAGTTTCCTTCTTACCACAGGTGCACTTTTTAAGAGCAATGTCAAGTCTTTTAAAGACTGGGCCTCGTTAAGCAAAAAAATCAACTCGTAGAATTTTAGAAATAATCAAGTAGACTTTAGAGATGGGCAGAGATTCGGTTCCACTAATGAAGCGTTTCATTTTTGACTTATAACTTTCAGTCTTTTTGTGAAAGATAAGTTTGAAATGGGTCTAACTGACCTGTGTAGAAAACACATCCATGGGCACACCCTGAAAGGTGCTTGTAAAGTGGTGCTGCTCCAGCTGCTGTCTCAGCAGGTGGGGCGCCATCCTGTACGATGAAAGGCTGCAGGTTCGATGTCCGGTCGCAGCACAACCTAGGCTGCGGGTTTTGTCCCTGGTGCTAGCATGTGCGAGATCTTTCTCTCTCTCTCCCCCTGCCCCCCAATCAATAAACATATCCTTGGGTGAGGATTAAAATTAATTAATTAATAATGTTAGGCTGGCCAAAAAGTTTGTTTTTTCCCATACAAGGGCTCTAGGAGCGCTTAGTTGTCTTTAACTTCATTCGAAATAATTTTGTCAGATTGCATTATGACAGCTGTCACATGAGCATGCATTTAAAAAAGAAACTTATCAAAACTGGTGAATTTTTGTGCCACCATTTTAATATTGAAGAGGGAAGAAAATAGGTAACATCTTTGGCATATTTTGCTGTATTATTTCAAGAAAGGTAAAAACACAACCGAAACACAAGAAAACATGTGTGCCGTGTATGGAGACGGCGCTGTGACTGGTCGAACGTGTCAAAAGTGGTTTGCGAAGTTTCACGCTACAGATCTCTCGCTGGATGGTGCGCCACGGTCGGGCTGACTGACTGAAGTTGATAGCGGTCAAATCGAGACATTGAGAACCATCGACGTTCTTCCATGCAGGAGATAACTGACAGACTCAAAATATCCAAATCAATAAAGTTATTGGTGAAAAGGAAAAACGTGTCTTTTATTTTATGGGGAAAAACTAAACGGACTTTTCGGCCAACCCAATAAATAACATAACATAACATAACATAACATAACATAAAACATAACATAACATAACAGCCTAAGAGAGCCGCTATCATTTACAGATGCCAGACAGTGTGAACCCTGGCATCCTACCGACTGGGCAATGCCACGTGCTCGTCTGCCCAGGGCACCTCGAGGGCAGTGTTGAAGCTCTCGTATCCTGAGAAGCCCGTCGGGCCTGGGCACACCGGGCCAGCTGGTCGCCCTGCCCCTGACCTCAGTTAATCTTCAAAGCACCTGTATGTGATAGGTACCGTAATGATCCCATTTCACAGATGAGCAAATGGAGACACAGAGGAGCTGAGCGAACTGGCCAGGATGAGCAGGCTACAGTGCGGCAAAGCTGGCGCTCGAGCCCGTCTGTCTCCAGGCGGCCGCCCTCAGGGTCCACTTCCTCAGCGCCCTGTTCCTGGCTGTGAAAGCCACGGTGCTCAGGGGCCCCCTCAACTCTTCCTTGTCCGGCGCCGGAGCTGATGTCTGGGCTGGGCACGGAAAGAGCCTGCCTAGAATTTCCCGGCAGCCTAAGCAATCAGCCTCAGGAGGAATTAGCTGCCTCCTTTTCAGCGGCAACAGAAAATCAAAGCCGCGCTGAGTCCTCCAAGGCTCCGGGCTGTCGTTGTTGCTGTTTCGGGGGAATCTGAGGCCACCGGGCTTGAGGGGATGAAACCGGAGCTGCGGGATTCCACCCCGGGAAGAGCCGTGTCTCAGGAGAATGGCATGTGCCCGACAGCTGCTCTGAGGGGCATGGCCGCCCCAGGCCCAGGAGGAGCCGGGAAAGGCGATATGGGTCCTGGCCGGCCACCCCACCGCGGCGGCTCGTTTGCTGTTTCTCGCTAATGGACGCTGAGTGGAAGTGAAGTGCCAGGACGCATGAGTCGTTCGAATCGAAAGCTAATTTGCAATGCGATGAAAGCTAGATTTTTAGGAATAAAGTCATTTACGCCTATTGAATTTTACGGAATCATGACCCCTTGGAATTACTGATCTTGAAAGTTCTGATTTCTTTAGAATAACCCAACAGAGAGGGGATGTGTTCACCAAATGAGTAAACACTTGCTTTCTGCTGAAATTCTAACATCCTGCGTAGATAAAACAAGGACTTTATTTCAAGATACTGTGATGATCGTTTATCAAATGGTACATTCATAGGATATTTTAAGGTTATATTTATTGCTTTTTCCTGACTATAAATTAATTCGTGGAAACACAGAATTTCTACAATGAAATATAAAGTGAAGACCCTAAAACCCCAACCATATAATTACTTTGGGCATTTTTTAAAAAATCAAATTTTTAATTAAAAATTTTTTTAAAATTCTTTAATTCTTTTTCTCTGCAATATGATAAATCACGGCTACTCATATTGCAGAGTTTGGGATTGTTGTTAAAATCGTGTCCTAAATAAAAACTGATTGACTTGGAAATGTGCCCCCTGATGAGAGGTGGGCATCTCGTACCCCTCTTGTAACCCACTTTCCCGTCTTAGTTTTAGTGAGCATTTTTCCTCCCCATTCGATGTTCTTTTAGAAGGTGATTTGTATTGGCAGCATAGGGCTTTATAGTACGGATAGACTCTAGTTTGACCAACAAATGTCTTATATTTTCAATAGTTCAAATTAAAGAACGCTTCACAAATTTTTGTGCAAGGTTTTTATTGTAGTTTTAAAAATTAAGTGGAAGGTGGCCACGCCTGATACTCCAGCAGCTTCATCTCAGGGGGACACCCTACACACACCGCTGCCAGGGGAGGCCAGTGGGCGCGGTCAAGAGTGGTCAGCACCGCACGTCGTTGGTCCAGCCCCGCACTAACCCAGGGTGCCCGTCACCAACCAGACAGGCCAGTAGATCGGCGCAGCGATTCACGCACAGAGAGACCTGCGCATCGATGAGCACGGACAGAGAACCAGTCCCGCGCCTGACGCTCACACCCCCTCCAGTCAAAGCCGTAAGTCAGGAAAGAAGACATAGGCTAGGAGCCAACACAGACCAAGCCGGGCCAATCGGAGAGGCGGACGCAGGTGGTGACTTTTCGAAAAAAGAAGAACATATCGTCACAAAGGACAGGATCGTTGTTGCTTCTAGAAAGGGAGGGAGGGGAACGGCTTCCGGGTACAACGACCTACTTCTTGTCCTGGGTGGCTTAACACATGGACGGTCTTTTATGGAACACGTGCGTACAATAATAATTATAATTTTATGCGTGCGTGTATATTTCAAAAGGAATAAGAGAACTAAAGTGCTGAGGAATTCCCCCAGAAATACAGCACAGGAAGCCAAGAGCTTCTGAGAGGCCTCAATCTACGTGTAATAAAAATTCAAACAGAAAAAAAGAGCTGGTTAATGGGAAATCTGTGAAGAAATATCAGCCAGGAAATTTCCAGACCTTAAAAAAAAAAAAAAAAGAGGCATTTGTTCAGATTGCGTATTAAGCAGCACACACAAACCCAGATCCAAATGTGGACCCATCAGAGTGAGTGCGGATGAAATGTCACACCCTGGGGCATCTGACACCCCACAGAAGTGCAGGAGAGGCTGTTCCCTATGGTGGGAAACGGGACACGGCCGGGGCCGGGCAGACCGTTGCCTCTTCCTCCCTGCCCCGCGGGTTGCCCCAAGATGGGATTTCTGGGGAGGATCTGTGCTGAGCCGGTGTGCCCACCTGCACCGAGAGGCCGCCGAGTTACTCCGCGCTCGCCGTGAAGCGTGGCCAGCCCGGGACACATCACATCGCTTGTTTCCCGTCTCTGCTTGCCTTGTATCCCCTAGTTCCCTACCTGGACCATCCCTGGGCTTGCACGCCTGGCCTCGGGTGGCACGCTGTAGGAAAGTCTCTATAGGAGAGCTCTGACGCAGTTCTCATTTGACATGTGGGCTGGATGTTGACCCTTGGCCAACAGGAGTCACTCTCTGGCTTCCCCTGCCCGCCCTTTGCCCTGGGAGCCACTGACCGTCTGGACAGGGCAGCCACACCCTCTGCCTGCCTGTCAGGTCCAGCCCCTGGGCCACCCTGGGAGGATATTGGAGGGAGACAGGATTTATTCTCCAGGTGCCTCTGAGGTCACCTTGGGCCGGCTGTGCCCCCCAGATAGAAGTCACAACCGGTGGTCTCTGGCGTGGGGAGAATTGCTTTCGGATTTCTGAGACTGACTTCTTCCTGCCGTGCCTTTGGGCCTGGGAGACGTGACAACGCCACACCATTATGTGCCTCCCCTCCACCCTGCCCGTTGCAATTAACCTCTTTATCAACAAATTATTGCAGTTTGAGAGTGCCATCTGCGTCCTATTTGGACCCGTAGTGAAAAGGAAGGATTAAATTGTAGCGCGGTTTGTCTGTGCTGGGACGGTGCATAGCCTTTATACGTCAGCTAATGTTTGGTGGCAAAGGCAAGTGATTTTTTTTTTAATCACTTAAGGAGTCAAGCAGTCAGGCGCTGTCAGGAAACAGAATTCCAGCCCCCGAAAGGGACTTTAACGAAGGGACCTTTCACGGGAGGGCAGAAAAGCAAAGGGAATCAGCAGGGCATGAGGCGTAAGAAAGGGCGGAGGACCCCTGGAGGGGCGGACGAAAGGAAGAAACAGCGTGATGGCACGGGGCCCACGTGAATGGACGAGCTGGAGGACTGGCCGCCTCTCCGGAGCCCAGCCAGGCATGGCAGCGGGGAAAGGAATGCCCTGACCCCCACCCCCACCCCTCATCCTTCTCCCTCCAGACTCCAGTCTGCAGTCCACGCCTGTACTGGCCGAACACAAGTGGAAACCGGAATGACGTGTGCAGAGGGGTCAGCCTGCCAGGGCTCCGGGGGAGGCTGAGAAGGGCCGGCAGGGGCGGGAAAGGGACGGACAAGCACCAGGAACAGCGAGATAGCAAACTCCAGGCGAGTGCAATCCTAGTTTTGTTCAAGCGATACGCATACTTCTGTATAAGAGAAAACCGAACTAGGCATTTAAAGTAGCAACCTCGTGTTAGTAGAAAAATAAGTGGTTTATATTTTCCATAGTGTTTGGTATATTTTCCATATCAAAAAATAGCCGTGTATTACTTTAGCTTAGAAAAAATAAATGCTAATTGGATGATCCATTTGTTTCAGTTTTCATGTTCTAAAGGAAATATGTTCTATCAGTGGTCCCTCATGGTAAGCATTTCACTTCCCGGCCTTTCTGACAAGCAGGATCTCAGTAAGAGCAAGGCCGTGTTTGCCTTCACACCAATCACTGGGGAAGAGTCGTCTAATGTGGGCACTTCGGCTCTCATCCTATCAGCGGATGCAGTCTCATTAATTACGACTGGTGTTGCTATGCAGCGAAGCTGGCCCCACAGTCACTCTCAGATGAAGCGTCCAGGCCCAGGGCTGGAGGCGGGAACCTCAGAGCTCAGGCAGCAACCCCCTGTAAACATGGAGCGACGGTGTCCTCTCAGCCTGGTCAGACCTAAACAGGCAGCTCTCTCTGGCGCTACATCCGTTTTCGACACTATTGGTGAACGATTTAATTTCTTGTTCTGTCCCTGTATGTCTCTGCTGCTTGCTGGGTAACTAGAAGGCCCCCTAGGGGAGCAGGGCGGTATTGTCAGCGGCCCCTCTGTCCCCTGACCCCCACCAGCCTCTCTCTTCTATTCATGGTGCTGTCCTAGGCTCACAAGGGCTGCAGGGCAAGTATTTAGTATGCGCAACAGGGGACGGAAGAGACAGCAGGTCTTTGGAATGTCATCGACCAGCTGTCGAAGGCAATATTCCTAATGCAAACCCTTTGCCCCACCCATGTCTCGGCCAAAGCCCCACTGAGGAGAAAAGCAGCCCGGAGCCCACGGCTGTAGGAACCCAGGCCGGGTCGGCTGGGCCTCGGCACCCCACGGCTGCCGGGCTGTTTCAGGCTAAGGATCACGCAGAGAACGGATGCTTCATGTTTGCCGTCTTCTGAAATCTGAAAGCCCAAGTAGCATCTAGAGAGCGTGGGTTAAGACTCTTTAACTTCAGTAACTGCTTTTTAAAGTGGTCTCCTATACTTAATGTTAACTCCTAAGAGTAGGAGTTAACACACATCTTATTAATATTTCATACACATCCACAGAACAGTCCTGTTTTTAAAAAGCTGCAGATGAGAGTTTAAAAAAAAAAAGGTACAACTTGGAACTTTTAAAGCAAGGTTTATATCTTAAATGCCACATGAGTTTAAGGCCGTAACAACTGTCATGAATCATAAATATATTTCAGACCCAATTTCCAAGTCCCATATCTTGACCTTCAGACTCTATTTACAAAGCCCCACTGTAATTAAAATCCACCGAGAAGGGGATCACCACTCTTTTTGGCAATGTAAAGACTTTTCATAAAACGGATAAGCGCTGCTTAAATCAGCGTGGCTCTCTGCCACCCAGCATGACAAAGGCCTTGCTGGAGTGACGAAGAGAAAATGCCCGGTTCTCACTAGTACCAGACTGGACTCCACACCCGTCGGCGTCTCAGGTGTAAGAAAATCATCACTGGGCGCTCTGGGGAATATCCAACAAGGATCCTCTCTGAGTGAGAGAACAAAGACAAGCTCAACATACCAGGGACCACGTCTACGTCCTTAATCTTCACGAGAACCATTTCCAGCGTGGGTCACACAAACGTTCCTGCAGTCCCTTCGCTGGCTGAATTGTGACTGTCCTCATGCCCTGTGAACACAGCTGATGAGATGTCACTTGGTCCCCGCTGGGCCCTTCACTTCCACCACCAGGATGCCATCGTGACAGAGCATGGCCGACAGGTCCCTGGTCTCAATGCCGTCAGGCAGCCTGTACTGTCGGGTGAAGCTCCTCGAGATGAAGCCGTGCTCATCCATCCGGGTTCCATGTTGCGCTTTAATCAACAACCAGCCTTCGAACGTCTGGATGATGATGTCTTCGGGGAGGAACTGGACCACGTCCAGCAGGACCTGGAAGCGCGCCCTGCCATCCCCGGCTGGCACCTCTGCGGCGGTGTCCCCTGCCGGAGCCCGGGCCGCCCCAGCTTTCCCCAGGTCCACGGTGGCCGGCCCGGGCAGCGCATATAAAGCGTGGTCCAGCCTGCAGTCCTCCAGCCCCCGCGCTTCAAACTGCTCCTGGTAGCGCACCGGGGTCTCTA
Organism: Mormoops blainvillei; assembly: GCA_004026545.1. NCBI lineage: Eukaryota > Metazoa > Chordata > Mammalia > Chiroptera > Mormoopidae > Mormoops > Mormoops blainvillei. The sequence continues at coordinate 7,473 of PVJD01006175.1, read as the reverse complement.
TGAGGTGCCTGAGAATGATCTGCGCCATGGCGGAGCGCGGAGCGGCGCGAGCAGCGTCCCTCCCGGCCGCGTCCCTCCGGACTGTCTGCGCAGCCTTCACCCTCTGACCAGATTAGCAGTTGGAGCAGCTCCTGGCTTATAACCCTGAGCAGATGCAGCCACTTGGTTAGGCCCGAAAATACCCCACACGCTCAGTCTCGTCTTGTCACACACGCTGACAGCGAAGGGCTATTTATAGGGCGGCTTTGGGCTCGCGTTTAGTGTGCGGTCTCCCGTCCTCCGCGCTCCCCGCCCAGCGGTCTGCAGAGCTTATCTCGGGAGACGAGGAGTCAGAGCCAGAAGCGGCATTCGAAACCTCTAAGTGCGCTGTCCTTGTGAACGCGCGGGGTCGATGGGGCCATGACTTCTTAGAGCAGCCCAGAGAGGTGGCCTCTCCTTCTGAGAGGAGCTGAGGCTGCGTGGATCCGCCTCCACGGGCAAGGCTGGCAAGGACAGTCCCACTGAAACCCGTGGGGAATTAAGGTGTACACACGCGCGCGCGCGCGCGCGCACACGCAAATCTCAGACCTGCGACAAACCCCCAGCCTGTGGTCCTGTGTCTTTTAATCTTTGTCCTTAAGGAACATCGGAGCCACTTCCTCTGGGTTTATTCCACTTGGCTTGTCAAAAATGGGATGGGATGACTAAATTGGGGAAGTGTCAAAGCTCAGGGTGGGAGGGCACAGAATGGGGACACCGTGATGAAAATAGAGCTACCGGGGGAGAAAAATGTGAGAGCTTTGATGTATGCGATAGGAAAGGCCAGGAAACTAGGATGGGTCTAGTCACAGCTCCACCACGGAATCAACAAAGCCAAATTACAGGTATTTCTCAACTATAACGTCCTTTGAAAGGATGAGGCAAGTCTGTAACCACTGCCGTGGAAGGATCTCCGAGACGTGTTAGGTAGAAAGTCCAGAGCAACGGCGTGTGCGGCGGCTTTGTAAGTGGGTGTTTGCTTCTGTAAATAGCTCCCTCTGAAAGCCGCCGCCTGGCAGTGCGTTGCCGCTGCAGGGGGGGGAGGGGGCCGGGGCCGCAGGGAGGCTTGATCTTCACTGTAAATAATCTGTGTTTTTCATCTGCGCAGTGTGTATGTAATACACGTATACACAAGGAGCTTTGTATATGGAAAGCTTCCTTTCCATGGGCCAGTATTTTCTAGCCTGGGTAGGCAAGGGAAACAGAGTTTCTTTATAAATGTATCCATCTTCTTAGGATGAAAGGAAAATGCCCATAAAAAAAATCTAACCATTGGAAACCAGGAGGGAACAATCTCGCTCAGCCCCTCTTCCCCACCGTGAAGACCTGCAGACTCTCGGCGTGCAGTTAGGAGCACGCCCTAACAGTGCCATTCACCCTCAGCTGTCGCGACCCGCACTCAGCGGGTTGGTGGCCTTCAGGGGAAAGGCACACTCTTCCGCACTTTCACGCCCCCCGGGCTCATAAGATGCCGGGAGACCGGGTCGGAGCTGCTCTGCGTGTAAGTCAGGATCAGGACTCAGTGCCAGCAGCGGGATCACAGGAGTTGGATTTTAAAATAGTAGAAAAAGTCACAGCAAAATTGCGGGATTCTTCAAATACCTCCTGTCCCCACACATGCACAACCCCTCCCCCACCTCTCCGACACCCCCTACCAGAGAGGTGCCCTGGTTACAACGGAGGCGGCTACATTGATGCGTCATCATCACCGTCGTCGCCCGGAGTCCAGAGTTCACGTGAGGTTCGGCCTTGGCGTCGGCCATGCTGTGGGCTCAGAAAGTGCACAGGGCGTGTGGCACGAGGCTTCAGCCTGTAAAACAGGACCAAGTACAAACATCTGTCTTTGGCCCAGGTTAACTCTCCCATTCAGAGATGGTTTCTAAGATGTCACGGCGCCTTGCAGTTGCTAGGCAACCAAGTAAGGCATAACATATCGGCTTGGGAGTTAGAAGGGGAGATCTTCCCAGGGTCTGCCCTGAACTGTAAAACCAGTGCCAGATGGGATGGGATGTGGGGGTCAGAAAGCGCCAAGAGCGGGTTCATATTTTTGTGTGATAACTGCCCTCTGGTGGGAGAGGCTGGAATTGCACTGACAGCGACTACACCTAATAAACTCCAAACGAGCAATTCTTCCTCCTCTCGCGTTTTCACTCCATATTCCAAGTAAAGGCCCTCGCACCCTGAATCCATTTTACTGTTTGGTCCAAACCTCGCAGCTTTTAAGTCAGTCGTATTGGAGGGAGGCAGCGGGATGGGACTGGGAGATTTTCAAAGAATCAATTTTGAACCCTTGCTCCTGAGTGAACTCTGTCAAGAATAATCTATGCCAGCTCTATATAAATATACCTAAAGGGGCATCCTAGTAGTGCGGTTAGAGGAAGAGTTTTTCAGGACAGAAAGAGTAAAGTTTGGATCCTCAGCCTGCCCTTTCCTATTCACTCGATCCAGGGCAGATCCCAGTCCCTCTAAGGCTTCATGTCTCCAGGAAAACAGGAAAAATACATATACCTCTTCGGGTGGCTTTGAGGATTAGAAAAGAGGTATGAAGTGCTTAGGATAAAACCCAACACACAGGGAGTGTTCGCTAAATGCAAAATATTATTATCTGTATACACAAGAACATCAAAGCTCTTTGGAGAAAATGCTGGCCCATTCCAATTCAGCAGCAGTTATTTTAAAAAGAATAACATGTAGCATTGCCCGCATTTCTGTAAACATTAATGAAGGCCTTGGTGAGCGTGAGATCTTACTGGGTAACTCTGCCAGCCACTGATTCTGTGCAGATACGGGGCAGACCCAGCCGGACCCTGGGAGGAACAGTCTACGTCTTCCCCATCGGACCAGGGCTGTCTTTATCAGCTACGATCAAATGATTTTTTTTTTCTTTTTCCACAATTTGCTTTTAAGCTCTTTGGTGGCATTGACATTACTTTTTAGCTGCTGAGCTACTAAGCTTGAGAAACTCAAAATTGCTTTTTTAACCTGAGGGAAATTCCAAGGAAATACTTATTACAGCCGCTCACAACTGGTTCTTGGGAGTTCCTGAGTTAGTTCTCCCACAGCACAGGGCTGTTTAACTGAAAGGTCAGGTAAGGCTCGAGGCTACAGAGAACGCAGGCTGGGCGGTGGTGGGTAGAGGGCGGGGGATGGCCCGGCAGCCAGGGCGAGACAGAAGCCGGGCTCCTGACCAGCTCTGTGATCTGCGCGATGGGACGCTCAGCGCTCAACTGCGAACAGCACAAGGGACTGAACAAAATGTATAAGGTCCCTTCCAAGTTTCTAAAAATATATATCTAGAAGGAGGGAAGAAAACACTTAGGTATTATGCTGAAGACATACAGCCTGTGGCCCCCAAAATGTCACCATTTCTCTGTTTGTTTGTGCACTGCGTCCTGGACCCAGCAGCAACCCTTCCATCCATTTTGCAAAACCACCTGGGGCCTCCTTATCTCCAGCAGTTGGCCAAAGGGCAGGTGCTTCCAGCGCACGTTTCTGTCCGAGGCCCCACCCTCGGACGTGGGGAGTCAGCGAAGATCAGAGGAGGGGTCTACCCTTCTGTGTGAAGGACATGAGCATTCGACACCCACTCCCACGATTTATGATGGCATGTGGCAAAAGTGGTTGTACAGGTTTAATCAAGTCTGTTTATTCTGAGTGGAAGGGGGTAGTGTCTCGGCTGGGCTGACTTAATCAGGTGAAAAACCTTAAACACAGCAGAGGTTCTCCCTCTGGCTCAGGGACGAAAGCAAAGAGCTCAGGGGCGGCCCCTCAGCGCTGAAGCCTCCATCCCCCAACCTCAGGGAACTGAATTCTGCCCCCGACCATATAGGAATGGAAGTGGGCCCTGAGCCCAGACCAGAGCCGCAGCCCTGGCCGACACGTGGACTGCAGCCCGCGAGACCCAGCTTCCCTGTACCCAGAGTCCGGACCCGCAGAGGCTGGGGGTGCAAATTTGTGTCGGGCAAGCCATCAGATTGGTGGCTGTCTGTCACACAGCCGTGTACAGCCGATACTCTGTTCCAGCCTGAGCCCCTGACCCTCAGGGTGTACCCAGTCAGGAGATGCAGGTCCTGGCCTGGCCGAGCCTGCAGCCACCGCCCAGGAGGAGAGTCAGGGATCCCAGGGACCCACCGCAGGGCGGGCCACATGCACCCCGGGGACCGCAGCGCCAGGTCACACCAGACCTTCCAGCTCTTCACCTTATCACTGTTCTTTTTTCTCTTTATTTTGTCAGAATCCTGTTCTCAGATGCACGGGTCAGGGACAATACCCGTCCCCTTTGTGGGGAGAAACACTGACATCATCGTTCTTTGTAAAGAATCTGATCGCTCAGGTCACAAACCACAATGGCAGTCATGTGTATACACATGTGCATACACATATGTCTCTGTATGTATGTGTGTGCACATGTATGTGGGCTTGTGTTATGTGCACAGGCACGTGCATGTGTACATGTGTGCTTGTGCACATGTGCTCGCGTGTGCATGTCTGTGTGCATGTGTATGTGTATGTGTATGGGCAGTAGAGAGACATTAAAAGAAGAAAGTTGGTGTTGCCCCCAAAGTGCTGGGCCTTGGTCAGTCCCATCTGTAAAGCGGGGATGGACCCGGCCACGTTCCTGGGGGTCGTTCCGCAGATTCTTCGAGACGCCTAATAACACAGGACCTGGGACATCGGCTGCAGACCATGCAGGGTCATATCGTTATGGTGAAAATAGATCTGCCATCTCTCCCCTCACATCCCCTTGTCATGGGAAGGACTTTTCCTCATTCTGAGAGGGCTGGACAGAGCCCACACGGTCAGCCCCTGACCACCTCTGCAGAGTCATCTACTCGGAAGGTACCAGGCTCGTGTACTTTGTGTCAGTGACAGGGGTCTGTCTGCAGCACTGCTGGGACTCGAAGCCCATGAAGACGTCTTATGATTCCAGTTGGGGAATGAGGTTGGAGATTCGGTTTTAACATATGAGTGGGGGGCGGGGACACGACCATGCAGTCCGTTGCATGAGGGTCCTCACCCAGGAGTGCAGTGACCTCATACATTTTCTCAGTTTATGCACTGTCCCGAGCCTGGGGTGCAGGGTGTGTACTGAGGGCCAACCCCTGTGAAAGGAGATGAACCCATGGGCAGAGGGAGAGGGAAGCCGGGACGCAGGCTTCACAAAGCCTGGGCCAGCCCGCCAGGGGTCCGCAGCCAGTATCGTTGTCAGGGTGGGGCGAGGGGACAGGTCCCACACGGACGGCTGGTCACAGAAGGGCTGGGGGCTGTCTGCTGCAGAGGCAGACGGGGAGCAGCAGATGCTGGGACCGGCCTGTGGTCATGTCCCCAGAGAGGGGCAGCCGGTCAGTTGCACGTGGCGTCTTCAAAGCCCTGTCCGGAGCACCAGCCTCTGCAAGATGTCCTGGCCCCGTCGCCGGTCTTCCTGGCGGTGCAGTGGCCATGACTCACACCCCCATCATGAAGTCAGACACACACGGGGGTCCCTGAGCCATCCTTTTGTAGGACTCAGACCAGCGTGACACCATTTAATGCACTGGGGCTGCTCTTTTAACCTCTGAATGCTTGTTTGAGACATTTGTTGGAACAAGAGAAAGATGCTGTCTGGTACCAAGGCCTTTGTAAGTATCTAGACCATTTTGGGTAGAAATCCCACTTCTTTCAGAACGTGGGAACAACTTTCTGGTTAGGAAGAAAGGCAACACTTTAACTCATTCTCTAACCCTCTGAAGAGAAGTATGGCTTATATCTTCTTGCATCTTAATTGCTTTTAAGTAAAGTAAAAACAAGCTGGTTAATAACGACTTCCTGTAACTAGTCATCACAGTCACAGCTCCTGCCTGAAACCTGGAGTTCAGGAGGAAAGGCCCCATGGAAATAAGCCAGACGCCCAGCTGAGCTGCGCGAACCACGTGAACGTGCCGGGTCCGCCCGGGGGACACCCAATCCAGGACGCGCCCTCCCGCGTGGCGCCCCCACTTGGAGCCTCCGGGCGAGGGGGAAGGTTGTCGTCTGGAGACCGCGGATTCAGCTGGAAGTGGGCTTCTTTGTGCCCCTGGTCTATATTTGGAGACTGCAAAAGGCAGCTGAGAACAGGAGCCCACAGAAAGAGACGCGGATTTCATGACTTTTCACCTGGTAAGGTTGCTGAAGCCATGTTCGTTTTCTGATTGTTGCTGGAATGTTCCAGGCCTGCGCCACGTTGCCGGCTCGTCAGCCCCCACCAGCCCTTGCAGAACCCGAGTCTCGGGCAAACCCGATCCCCGCTGGGCTCTACCCGAAGTGGCCTTGCCGACAGCGGAGGGCGGGCGGGCGGGCTTCCTTCTAGTGTGATCTGCTGCCCCTCACCCTGATGTCCCCAGCTTCGGAGGGACACTCCCGGGTTCCCCAGGCTGCTGAAGGGGCACGTGGCTTCTAGTCCTTGTTTCTCCCCACGCACCATGCAAGGCACAGCACAGACGCTGAGAAGATGTCTCTCCCACTGTCTCACCCTTGGCCCCTAAAGCGGGAGATGGCACGGCTCTATACCCCGGGCCTCAAATCCCTGGCACCCACAGTTGCTTCAGCTGCCTCTAACCACCCCAAAGCCCGGGACTCAGAGCTGGTCCCCGAGGCCGGCTCGGGATGTGGAACCGAAGCAGCTAGTGACCTTTAGTGACCCTGCTCCCCTCCTCCCCACAGAGAAACTTCTCCCCCTTTCTTTCCCCATGCACATCTCTCCTGTGATTTGAGGCTATGGGACCAGCGGCCACCCAAACAGCATTCTAGCGGAGAAACTGAGCCGCTGCCGGGGCAGTCAGAGAGCTCGTCCTGCCATACGGCCGGGCAACCCCTCTTCTGGGCGTGCGCCCGGGGGAAATGGGATCGGCCCCTCCTCTGCCTTCCCAAGGTCACTGCCGCCTCACTCACAGCAGCCAAGACGAGGAAAAGTCCTGAGTGTCCATCCGGGGACGGATGGATGAAGAAATCGTGGTGCGTGTATATGTCACAAGCGTGGGTCGGCGATACAGTCTTTCCTGTAAGGCAGCCGGGCAGCCGCTCGGCTCACTGCCTGCGGAGCAGCCCGGCACCAAGGGCTGGACGCGGGTCCCACACGGTCCCTGAGCTCTTCACTCGGCTCTTACCGAAGGCGGGTTCACTCCGAGTGGAGCATCGACACACATCGATGTCCTCCTCACGCTCTGACAACCGAGGAGAAATGCCACTCACACAGCAGTCGGTGGGGGATAGCGACCCCGAGTCCCAGCGTCTCCGTCCAGGAGGCGGCACGGTGGGCAAGGGAGCTGTCAGCGTCTTGCAAGGAGGGATCTCCGGAGCCAGGTGGGCAGCGGGGCAGGTGAAGTCCTCCGTCCGGCAGGGCAGAGCCCCGGCGGCCGATGCCACGGGAGGTCAGCGTGGCGCGGAGCAGCGCCCCGGGGAGCGGAGCTCGGCCGTCTCCGCAGCGCTCTGGAGCCGCCT